>MU001823.1:0-101799 GCA_010093585.1 Melanomma pulvis-pyrius CBS 109.77
CGACCAGGACGACGACGACGATGACGACCAGAACGACGACGACCAGGACGACGATGATGACGATAACCAGGATGATGATAACAGCATTTCAGACTAGTTCACGTTCAAATTTACGACTTCAGTTTTGTAAAGTGTTTCATTCTACATATTTAGCGTGCTAGGTTTGGAAAGATTTACGCTCCATGTTTTTCAAATAGAAATCTAAAATAAATTACAATCTATTCCGCTTTCGCGTTATTTTGCCTGCATTTCGTTTAAAGGGAGCACAGCCTTACAATCGCTATGCAACATATGGACATGTCAGGTAGATTGTATAAACTTAGCAAACTAGCTTGCTACCGTGGTGAAAATTCCAACCTTGAAAGACAGTATTACAGTTGGGCAATGGTCAACTTTCCGTCGTTACGGGGTTCAAACTACATAGCCTCATCTTTCATGGCAACTTGATTTTCTCGAACGTGCCGGCTAAGGGGTTGTTTGTCAAGACCGTGATACAAATATGATAGAACGTTGTTAGTCCACGGCACCAGGGCACATTTATTTCTTTCAATCATGACTGTAACCAAGAGCACGAGCATACAGCTCTCTTAAATAGCCGCGGACTCTGTTGTAAATTCTGCGCCTTTTGCCGAAGAAAGATGTTGGGGGGAGTGTCGTCCGGCAAAATGAGAATTTGCGCCGGTAGTGGGCTACTTAATCATCACTACAAAACCTCCCGAAGATACATTAATAGATTAATCACTTAGGTTTCCAAAGATTCCTTGAGTACGGGCGGGAGCTCTGACAGAATCAGCTATTCCATGTCACCACGGCATGACTGATAGAAGTGAAGGCTTTGCGTGAAAATGAGAAGCCTAACGTACATGGCATGCGAGTCGCCCATGCAAGCGAGTCGCCCAGTCAAAAACACACCAAAAACTTGGAAATTTGCAAAATTTATCTCAACAACTGCATAATAATAAACTCTAAAAATTTAAGTTTGGGCTCTTCTACATATTATCTATAATGCAGTAAGATTATAAAGCTATAACTACAGTACCTGTTAAGATATTAAAAAGTGGGGGCTAAAATAGTCTCTACTCTTAATATCTAAAAAGCAAGCAATAATAAATTATATAGGAATTTAAGCAGTTATACTTTATAAGTAGCAAAGCCTAGATATTATTTTTTAGATCTTATTATTATGTGGTTGTGAAGATAAATTTTGCAAATTTCCAAGTTTTTGGTGTGTTTTTGACTGGGCGACTCGCTTGCATGGGCGACTCGCTTGCATGGGCGACTCGCATGCCATGTATGTTAATGTAGTATCTCCCGAAGGCTGAGAGATGAGATGTTGGCTAGGTTATCTGTAAAATCCGGGGATTCCCTTCTTGTATCGTTCACTGCGAAATATAAAGGTAGCATAAAGTCTAGACACCGAGTGATGGTTGAGATTTCCTAAAGGTCATTATTGGCGCTGTTGCCAGCCACGGGAATTGATAACGATCATCCTATATCTTGACCTTGAAACAATAAAATCGCTCAGTATTTGTTATTATATATAGAATATTTACCTTTACTACTTTACATAGTGAGAAAGAATTACAACTCCAATAGTAGGTAGTCTTCATGATTCCAAGATGTAGGATATATCGTGCTGCTAGGTATATGAATGGCCCTTTTACTGAGAGGAAACAGGGCGTTTGGAAGTAGACCCTTGAATTACGAGTATTTCTTAGTTTCTGTTGCGACGAAACGACGACATGAATAGCTACACTCGACCTACTTTGGGGGTGTAGTGAATTCAGTCAGGGGTCATTTTGATACGGCGCCGCTTTGCGTACCCGTACAACTCACAGTTCCTTCTTCCGATGGAATATTTATGCTGCCAAAGCGAATTCTACGGGCCAGCCGCTTGAGGTGGAGAGGTGTCATGAAAATTTGCTATTACTTGGTCCACGAGCATGTTGTAGGGCGCGCTAATCTGCAGTTAGGCTGCTGAGTTTGGTAGTGGGTATTATTTCGACGGAAGCCTGACTATCCGGACCTCGCACCCATATTGAGCCTAGTAGCCGAGGTACGTTTAGTAATCCCATAATAACTTTACACTCTGACTTACTTCAATATGGAACACAAAATCTAAAAGAAGATTGTCGGCAGCAATAGAATACCTGGTGAGGAATCCAGTTGCCAAACAATATCACTAACCAGCAAGGCGCAAAATTTATGCCACACTTCGTTCTTATGTTTGGGATGAGAGTTTATGCTAGAAGTTCGAGAAGTGAGACGTTCCCCAAATTACCTACAAAAACACAAAGAGAGCATGTTGGTAGAGTTACTACAGGGATGTTCGCATGCAAGCGGTCCTTCCGTTACAGCCGAATAATCCCGGATTATACATAATTTGAGCTTACTACTAGGCCACAAACGTGCAGTAGGGTCGCTAGAGGTTAGAGAAGAAACACTAAAAGAATATGCCCCGCCTCAGCAACTACCGTTTGCTCATACCGATGGTTGATCTGACGTGATTATGTGTAACAAAGAGTATTTATATATAAGCTATGCTAGCAAAGTTTATGCTTCAACAGCCATAGGCCTTCCTTCTATCAAAATGTCTCATACTGCATTAGAACAACCCTCGGTACAGATCCATCTCTCCAACTCTACCGACTCGGCACAGCTACAGTCCACAAAGATACTCTTACCACAAAGTCTTGGTGATGAGTTCAATAGCTATCCAAAGCTCTCAAGAGAACAATGCGAGCATTTGAGACACTTCCACAACATTGCATTCCAGTTAGATGGTGATTTTGGTTTCATGGGCGCTCAAGAGCCCGGCCAAGAGTGGGACACCGCATATCGCTATCAGTTGAGCGCCATGGCATACGCTGCCGGAGCGGCCCATTACCATCACCTCCCTGTGATGCGATCAATGTTCAAATCTCTCATGTACAAGCTGATTGAAAAGATGCTTCGAAGAGAGGTTTGGGGATACTGGTATCTTACCAGCCAATCTGGGATAAGGATTGACCCAGACCTCAAAGAACTCAGGAAACCCTGGGCAGACCCGGTATGCAAGGAAAACATCATGGTATATCTTCCACTTTGAATATAGTATCAAGAGTACTTATTCATTTAAACGAGCATATAGTATTCCGGCCACCTCTTACTCATGTCCTCACTTTTCTTAATGCTGTTCAACGACAATAGCTTTGACAAACCTAACGCTATTGTGTTTAATTAGAATCCGTTGTTTTAGGGTATAGGTCCTAAGAGATTCAGCTACACTAGATTAACTCTCTAAGAGACAATTTTAAAGAAGATAGAACATAAAGATTGAATAGGAGTTTGTTGCAAGCCTAACATAATCTTTATTATCTGCAACTAGTTTCTAGTAATGTGTATTCCTAACCTAGAGTTAATTAGTCCTATAGTAACAGCTACTAATCCTTAACAGATAATTGCTATAAAATACAATAATGCAAGAAACAGGACCTCTGTTGCAGATGATGTGCTTGCTAAATATTAAGCAGCTTAGGCTAAAAAGGCAAATAGAATAGTAGCTAACAACAGTCTTTTCCAACAATAGTATGCACTAGAACAGAAACAGGCCCTAGAATTAGATAAGATTTCTTATACTGCTTAGTAAGTTAATATTCTTAAGGAATGTTAATTGTGTACTAACTATAAAGGGCTATAGCTTTTATGCTGTAGAGTTATAATATAGTAGAAAGCATGTATGCTTCTACAGGTGTTAGTTTCCTCTATAGAATTAAGAATTGCGTAAACGTTCACCCTTTAGTAGTTGCAAACAAAATTTAAAAGATTGTTACAAAAAAGGGTATAGATATAGAAGACGCAACTTTGCAGGCTTGAGAGCTTATAAAAGAAGAGAAGCTAAGCACCAGGCGTTATCTATCTCCCGCTTTTGGCTACATCGCACAGTGGCTTTCTGAGGTTGCCATACGGGAAACGCGGCAATTGGATACGCGCGGCTCAACATTAAAGGTGGACAGAAGCAGATGTGGGATCATCCGTGGACTAAGGAAGAAGTGGAGAGACGTCCCTGGATTGATAATGTAGGGTTTGACCAGGATGTCGACTGCCTCAGAGGTATATGGGATCACGAAAGGAGAGCAATGGTCACGTCTTTCAGAACCTGGAACGGACAATCGACGACAATACAACCAGTAGTCAATGGTCTGCCAGCAGGAATATATGGAGTATATGTGAATGGCGAACGAGCGAGAACGGTTCATGTGACGTCATCATCTACACGGATCACCATAGACCTTCTAGTCTCAGGTGAAGTAGTGGATCTGGTTGTTCTACGCGCTTTTCAAAATTAGGTGCTAGGGGGTTGTACATAATTGTTTTTCAAAAGTCGGAGTAGTTTTTCAATATCCCAGCTTCGCTGTCTCTTATAAGTTAAGCTTCTATTACCTCCTAAAGCCCGATACTCCTATTGGAATCTACAAACATGAAAAATCAATTACATTCAGCACTTCAAGTCAAGGGCTACCAACAACATTGCGTGTGCCAGATATTTTCGAATGTAGGCTGTATGAGTCAAGTTGCCGTCGAAATTATGAGGGTCTTTACTTGTTGCAATCAGAGCAGCTCTACAAGTGGAACGTGAGAGAGATACCTGTCAAGACCATGGGGAGGGCGCGACGTTTGATGCCTCAATTTTTCAAATGATTCTCGGAACTAGGCAAATCCGTATGAAAATGGTCTTAACCATAATAAATGTGAAATTTAAGGGTTTACTGATTTCGTGAACTCTAGACAACTAAATAATCTGAGATTTGGGTTTATCGGCAGAGTTTTATATTCTCATAAAGGGGCTTTTCAACCCGTAATCTATTATCCATAGCACCTAATATTGGTTTATCTCACAACCCATAATATACGAGTGTAAGTAAGGGCGACTAGTCAAGTGTGAGCGTTACTGCCCGTGCAGGAAAGTTTGCTTCGTACGCTGATATCGCACGGATTACCGTAGGTTCGTCGTATCGCTTGCCTACGAACGACAATCTGTAAGGCAAGCTTATTTCATCGTATCCCATAGGAACATTTCCAACGGGGCGACGCCCAACGGACTGCGCCAAGGCGTGCGGCTGCACCTTCGATGGCTTTTTCCATTCGCACGTTCGGAGTCCAGTTGGATTGAAATATCTCCAGCAGTCGGAGCTATCTCAAAGATGAACCGGAGTTGCAAGCCTCGAATTGTTAGATGAGAAGATAGTATTGAAATGGCTGGCTCTACATTGATGATCATTCGCGACGCGATGTAGGCATTGACGAGTTGAGTCGAGGTGACTATACCCGCAGACAGAGCTCCGGCAAGCTCGGCGGCAGACGCGGATAGTAAGTTGACACCATTGAGTGTGACAGCGTACTGGATATGCGAGCCCTTTATCGAGTAGGTAACACCAAAACATACAGGGCAAACAAGACCGGTAACCAGGCAAAGAGATTCATTGTCGCTAATAGAACTATCGTCAAAGATGAGATATGGGCATTAAGATCTAAAGAGATCAATCGTACACAACATTTTAGATTGTAATCACATATTATCATATAGCCAAGCCTGATACGCATGTAGATGATCTGCGCTCACGTACTGGTGATACGCAACTGGATACGTTTGTCACTATCGCTGGGGATTTCACATAATACGGTCTAAAAATTTGCATACCTCTCGGCCCGCCTAGATTGCACGAAGCAATTAGTGAGCATGCCGCGTGTCCGCAACCTCCACGCGATGTTAAGCCGGAGCAATATGATAAGCCATAGTCCTATTACCAAATGACATCTATGCTTTTATCCTCCCAGTGGATCGATAAGAGCCAATCTTATAAGCTATATCTTCTTCGCGTTAGAAATGAAAGCACTGTGCGTGGAGCTGCAAATGGCCAATCCCAGACAAAGAAGGCCGAAGCAGCTGAAATGTCGTATCACAATCATTAAAACGTGGTTGATTGGAATTAGGCATCGGATTTATGTTACAGGTAAGTGCTACGACATAACCCAAAGCGCCTTATGGATCTCAAGGGGCTGGTTCATTTGGATAGGGGTGATTGAACGTAAAATGGGTTCAAACTTTTGCTTTCCAGAAAACAAACTTTGTAGGCTATCACTAGACGATAATTAATATTACAGCGGTTGGATAATTATTCACGAACAACCCGAGAATTGTTCCTCGTGGCAACGTTGCCTGTTTGGACCTGGGAATCGTTAGTATCCAAGCTTCGGGACTGGACCGAACCCGATTTTCGGGATCTTGCCGAACACCGGCTGGTTCCCGAGTGCGATTCCCCACCTCCACCCCCATTGATTCAGCTATCAAGATTGACGCTCGGAAGTCTAGTTACTGGTCACGCGTGACGCTTTATTATTCGTAAGATCTACCATTGTTAGTTGCGCTATACCGCATTCTCTCGCCAATAGCACGCTACCACACCTGTCACTTTTACCATGCCCAGCCATGCATGCACCGAAGACTCTATCAGCGAGAATCCTAAATTGAATATATTTATGCCAGCCTTTTTTACATGTATTAATAGATGTTAGATCTGATGACAGGACTGTCTGACTAGGACTGAGACACGGCCTGGTAGAATGTTGATATAAATGTTTATCGAGATTCGGTGTAATTTCCTTCGATACGGAAATAATCTAAATAGTTGACGAAATGCTCAAATATATCCGTAAATAGCTGGTTGAAATTTCCTGTCTCTTCCATTTCTCAGCTAAAGTTAGCGTTCTCATTTTATTCTGCCATTCCAGAATTCCTTTTTGGTACTCGATCTCCAAACGGAATCACATATGATGGATGTGAATGGTTAGTTTCTCTAAGAGGGGAAGGTTATAAGGTGCAGAACGGGAGAAAGGGAATGAGGACTAAATTAATTTTTGTAATTATGGAAGAGAACTGAGCAGTATGGGAAAGAATGCATGAACGGTGCGGGAGGGGAACTACACTATTCATGTAGGAATTTCAGCAGCCACCTTAGTGCACTTGAGTAGTGTCGGATGACGAGGCGCTTACCACTGGAGTGGAGTATGATGTAGTGGAGGACTCTAATATATCCTTGACTAGGGTGGCGTATAAATACAACAATAAGGAAATGACTATCGTTTGGTAAACCAAGCAAAATGACATATCCTAGGTCAAAATTATTCACTGACCCTAGCGTGTACCGTATATCACTTGACGTCTTGCAGGGATTATGAGCTTTCAGTCCACGGGCCTTAGACACGTTTTCGCATTTTTAAGGATGTCTGTCACTCTTAAAAAAAATGGACACCTCATTTGAAAAAAAGAAAAATCAAGAAAAAGAATGTTTATCTGACTACAATTTATCAACACGCTATCGCTATACGAAAACAAAAGATGCAGTGAGTAATATCTCATATAAATCTGGGCAGAGGATACCCAGTGGTGGTATCGTGCATTCCAGCCCCAGGCATCATGAGATTCTCTATCCCTATTTCCCAATCCTCCAACAACGTGACGATGCTTTCATCATTTACAGCTCGCCCTCCTTGAGGCCAGCCAGCAGCCGCCATGCTCGCGTTGTCATATGGCAGATGATCCATCCCGCGGAGCGGTGGGGTTGCGCTCATGTGCTCATATTCTTCAACTTCCCATAGGTTGGCATGAGTAGATGAATTAGAACTTGAAGCGTTGCCTGGGATGAAACGAGCGGGAATTTGAGACCCAGAATTTTGTACCTGTGTGCTCGAGACTATTTCGAGCAAAGCATCAGTAACACAGACCGAAAAACTCTTTTAGCATTGGCTTACTAGGATTTGGCGGCTGTAAACAATTGCGGAGTACCAGGAGAGAGTTCAAATGATATCTAGCACGCGTGTGGCTCTTGCCTAAGCCTTTCAACATGCTATGGCAGCAGTTCCAAGCGGCCTGCAGCTCATCGTGATCCAGAAGCTTAGACAGTGGCTCGGTGGACTCAGCCAATATCAAGATCACAGCTGACGTTATAAGATCTGTCACGACGTCAGTATTCTTAGTAGATTGTACACCGAAAGATGATCAGGGTGAACGTACAGAAAAGACTATACCACCAAGCTCCGGTAGCATCGTTACGGATGGCTTTATCAAGAGATCGGATCAGTTCGCATGCGTTCTCAACACAGACAACAGCACACCGAGCTCGCAAAGACATTTCTAAATCTCGCTCTACCAATCTAGGCGCGATATGACAAGGTTCGTCATTCGGAGTTCGGTTTTGTATTCCTGAACGAGCCCATGAACAATATTGACTGAAACTGGGCCGATGAAGTAGGACCTTCAGGTGAAGATATCTATAGGCAGGCATATGAGTTTTCGCACCAATCAAAGACGGGGCTACTCTTACCTTGCATGGAGAACATTAGATTGGCGTCTCACAATAGAAGTGATGTTCTGGCAGCTTTGATTTCGGCTCCAATGAAGCTCGGCAGGCATATCCCTCGCGAAATCCTCCAAAGAGGAATCAAGCGCCATAATTATGCTGAAGTTCTTGCTATTTGCCACAGAATTGACTCCCGGAGATTTTGGTGCTAACGTGGGGTTATAGATGTCCTCTAAAATATCCGCTAGAATCCGTGCAAGCTTAACGTTCTCGACGTAAAAGTGGTTGATCGAAAAGACATCGGAAGGCTGAATACTACCGGGCGCGTCCCGTGATAGATATTGGTCATCAATGGGACTTGGGAGTGGGACGTTATCCATGTTGCGCATCGTCGGTGGACGACCAAGGGTCATGCTCACAGTCCTAATGAAGATGTGTGATTGTTGGTTACAAGGAAGAAGGCAAGTTCGACTTACATATCCATTTGCAAGCAGCCGTACCAAACCCGACGTCTCATTTCAGTCTTTAGGCTCAGGCAATTCGTCTTAGATTCAGACTGTAGTCCAAGACCCAGAGCCATTCGACAGGCGAGGCCAACCACGTTCCAGCATCGGGTTGGATTCTGCGTACAAAGCATGTACTGGCTGACTAACAATAGACTCTGCACATCCTCAAGGCTCCCACTATCGAGGATATCCGTAGGTAATAATTTCTTCATCCTTTCGTAAAATATGGCAGATGTTGCACTTTTCTCGTCTGCAGGCATATCGGAAAATTCACAACCCAACGCAAACATTGCATTGAGTGCACAGTGAAAGACTGTCATAGAGCATTTCCCGTCTCCCAGACCAAAATCAGGGCCACTTCTCCGATCAAGGTCATTCTCGTCAGAGCCAGTCCAAAGTCGTTCAAATTCATCCTGGAAGCTCGTTGAATGAACCCATGGGTAGAAAATATGAACACTCTGGAAATAAAGTCCCAGGAGCTTGTTGGCGAGATTTCGTGGGGGTAATGAAATCTCAGCTCGGAGAAGTTGTTCTGTGGAGCCAAGAGGCAGGGGCGCGCGGATGGAGTTGTGGGGGGTTATTGGCGATTGCTGACTCTTATGCTGTTCAGATCCCAAAAGGCGGCTAGAATGATTAGAGAGATGATTGATCTGCTTCAGAAGTGCAACCACAGAAGACTGGCCATAAAATTCACCTGTTCCTGTTGACTGCTGCCCAGGGAGCGAGATGGCAGCCCCCATGGCACTAACTGGACTGGAATACTTTTCATCGTCACAAGATACTGAGCTCTGGCAAGCCAGAATCCCAGATTGGCCAACGCGATTTCCAATGATAGCGTGAGCCGTGGAGCCGGGTGTTGATGGGAAGGATCCAGATGCTTGAGAGTTGGCAGGCGTTGTGGCGTCGTCCCTAGCCATAACTGTATTCTGTATTTCATAATTCTGCCTTTGGTTTCGAGACCATGTATGCGACTGAGGAATATCATCATGAGAAATCAGATCAGTTGCTGTTTCACTGTTGATAAGACCCCCATTGTCACCCGTGGCAACATTTTGTTGAAGGGACTTTTGGAGATCATATACCTGACGTTGCAGGCAGCTGATGTATCTTTGACGAATTAGTGGAGAAGCCTAGAAAGTACTATAGTCTCGTCACGTACTCCTGTTCGCTTTGTCGTTGGGCGTTGTTGGGTACGATAGAATATGTGCACACCTGGGAGCTGTGATCCCGCCGTTGGCATGGTCTACACATGGGTTTCTGCCCGTCGCACCGAATCTTGCGATCCCTACAGACATCACAAGCAAGCGCAATTCTCTTGCGCTTCTCCGGCTGTTGCTGGTTGTCCGACTCGGTACGGTTCCGACGCTGCGGGTCCCGGTGTCAGTCTTGCCCATACAATGCAAATGCTCTACATACTTACCAATTGGGAAGACATAATTCAGCTGCTGCGCAGTAAGGCCACGGAACTCGTGCCGGCCCCATGCATCCGCGCGGGTGGTGATGTATTAATTCATTCGCATCCTCCGAATCGACGGAGCTTCCCGGGTGGGATCCGATGTTTGGTAGCGGTCGCCGAAGACTCGATCTAGACCACGCTAGGAATTCTCTCCCCACATAATAAAAATCAAGCTCCAATAAAGTCTTTTTCTCATCCCAATTGAAATCGGGCCGAGAATTGTCTACGGCACTATCGCTGAGATAACCCTGGCCGTCGGCGTCCGTCGGCATTGATCGGCAGATTGTAGGATTGTGTAGTTCGCAATATACTCCCACGACATGGCTTCCAGATATGGATCAGCAAACGGCCTCAGGCAACCGCATCTGTAGCGGCCGATAAGCTCGCCGCGATTCGAGGCATAGAATTATAAGTACTGTAAGTGGAGTCCAGAATTGAAGGTCATCTTAGGCACGTCAATACCATCCATCATTATGAGATTCTTTACTCTACTCGCGGTGTTACTCGATGTTGTTACAGCTTCTCCAGGACCCGGAGCATACCAATACAAAACCAAGACACCGGACTACAATAATCTGACTGTTGCCATTGTTCGACAAGAGCCTGCGAAATGGCCGATGCCTTTGATGAACAAGAATTGGACAGGCGTAGAGTTTGACTTGAACGCGACGGTTGCAAAGGGTGTTCACCTGATCGAGCACGCTGCTAGCAATGGGGCAAACCTTGTTGTCTTCCCTGAGCTTTGGTTTCCAGGGTAGGTTCAATTCATTCCCTGGGATATTTGCTTTGATAATCGCGGGTTGGCCAGTGCTGACTTACTATCCTTTCAGATACCCAAAGGGCATGGCAGACAATGTTACAATAGCTCCCTGGCTCAATAGTTACATTGAAAATTCATTGGTCGTCGGATCCACACAATGGAACACTCTCGTTGGAGCAGCGACCAAAAACCAGGTGTATGTCTTGCTAGGATTCTCACATAAAGACGAAGGGGCTTTATACATGGCTCAAGCTTTGGTCTCTCCAGACGGTACCCAGTTCGTACGCCACAAACTGCGGCCTTCGCCAGGGGAAAGAGGTCTATGGTCCGATGGAAGAATAGAGGATCTCAAGGTCATTGCTACGCCGTATGGTCGATGGGGTATTCTCGAGTGCTGGGAGCATTTCCATCCTGCCATGACCTTCAACACTCAGGCTCAAGCAGAGACGTTGCATCTAGCCTCATGGCCATGTAAGTATTTCTCCTTTATCTTGTTCATTCTCGTACTGACTGTGATGATATAGACACGCCGGACGAAGCCACAAAATCCGCCGCATACTGGGAGAGTTTAGAGATTAACCTTGCTGCTGCACGTATATATGCTGTCAATGCACAAACACCTCTTGTCTTTGCCTCGGTTGGAAATGCTCGGTTCTTGGACAGTCAAGGTCTCGACCTTACCGTGGTTAAGGCATCGACGTCGACAACCCAACAGCCGTTGATTTATCAATCGTTTAACACAACCGGACTTGCTGCAACCTTGCCATACACGACCGATGGCGAGCAGTCATGGGGAGTCTTACAAGAGATGCTTACTGGGTTTCCATTATACATTCCGAAGGTTTTAGGCTCTTTTGTGCATCACAATGTCTTTCCAATCAAAGGCCTTTTAGCATCCATTTAGCGATGCAGAATTTGCGAAATGTTTAGCACACGTTAATTGCGCAATACACTCTACAAGAAAATTATTATTGCAACAATGTATAATATATATATCGCCCTCCCCCACCTGCGTCACAAAAATCCTGCTGTGCCCAAGCTACTGGAGCTAATCGACAGCTGAAATCCGACCTTCGTTTGCGCACATATCAATAATACTTACCTACTCTGAAACCTCTTTGATATGGGTCTTGCATTTGAAAAGAAAATACGTCGAGCTCCGGCCAAGTTCGTGTTCAGTTTTCTCATGACACTAAATAGCGCTCAAATACGGATAGCTATGGCTCAAGACAATAAAGAAAATTGTCGCCTTGATAAACCACCGAACCACTCTCTTGAAACATTCGCCTTGGTCGCAAGAGCCAAGAATTAAAAAAAATGAACAAAGAGAGTACTAAGAAATCAGATTTTAGAACTTAAATTGAGCAGTCACTATGCTCATTCTAATATATAAGCAGCCACAGCTAGCCTCGGAAACGTACAACTTGCGCTGAGTTCACACAGCATAATCATACATCCTCTCAGAGGTCAAAGATAGACATTGTGAAAAAAACACAACCGCCTTCATCACCGCCTTTCCACTATATCTATCCCCGCTTCCATAACCTTCTCCGGAGCGGCAATATTGACCTCTCGCTCCTCCACCTCGCCTCTCTCCGCCCTCCTAACCTGCACTTTTCCACGCATAACCGGTACCTTCCCTTTCCACTTCGAAACCAAGCGTCTCCACACCACCCTCAAAAAAGGCGCACTCGCCCCCAAAATCCCACTGTTCACCTCGACCTGCCCCCAAGTCAACAATTCCGTCCCGTACTTATTCTGAGTCCTCACATCCCGGTACCACAACATCAAGATCCACATTCTGACCGCGCTAGCCGCAATCGCTAGGATGCCGACGGAGAAGATGGCGAGAAGAGCAATGCGGCGCATAGGCGGGAGGTTCTGCAGGGAGAGGAGGATTGGAATGGGGAGGGCTAGGATGAGCATGTCGGTTGCGAAGTTGATGGTGGCGGTAAAGATCCAGAAGATTGCGGGCTGGTAGCAGTGGGGGCGTTCCGGTTGTTGGTCGCCATTGATCGAGGAAAGCTGTGAGTAGGAGGCGGTGACGGAATAGGCGGCGGATATGGGCGTGCATTGGAAGATTGATGCTCCCACTACCGAGACGGTGTATAGCACGATGAAGATCATGAGAATGTTGATGGTGTGGCGGAAGGATCGGAATGAGCGGAAGGATGTGTGGGGTGGGACGAACGTGCGGTAGAATGCCAGGATGGAGAGCTTGACGAGGGAGAGTGTGATGATGTAGAGGGGCCGGTAGATGTACCATGTTATCAAAGTGCCGGAAACTGCAGCTAGGACTTTGGGGGAATTGGGGTTCTGTTTGTAGATATTAGCTTCATTTCTAGTCGAGGAGGGGGTACCTGTGCTTCTTGCGAGGGGCAGGTTGGATATGAATATACCTTTTCTACTTGGCTGAGGCGTGCGTCTTTTCCGAATTTAGTTTGGTAATAGTTGAGGACTGTGGTCGCCCATGTGCATGTAAGCGCGAGCAACATGATGTAGTCTGATGCACCCGCCATGTGCATTCGGAAGTGCCGACTATATAATCTGCAAATATGTGTTAGCGAAGATTGAAGGGTGACGAGAATGAAAGCGGACCTCAGTGCTACCATCAAAGTAGAGACGCTGGTAAGGGTAAATCCCACAACTATCAGGATCTTTCCTGGATCCCGCCACATTGCCATCGGTATAGAATCCCAAAGCCAGGAGCTCTTACAATTGCCGTAGGCTGAGTAGTGTAAGAAAGTGTAGGATAACCACCAAGAGGGGGCCCATGCATTCTTAAGCAAAGTGAGAAATTGCCACTGCTATGAGTTTGAGATCAACAGCCTATGCGCACATCCCTGATACTGGATGGTAATTACCATCAACCAAGCGGCATATCCATATCCACCTCCGCATCCAAACTAAGTTAGGCCTCCAGAACTCCAGAAACTTCATTGTCATGAGAGCCAATATTTTATGAAGCATGTATGTCGCAATTAAACCCCATATTTCATGCCTCTGGCGGAGATGTGGAGTGAAGCTCTGCGTAGTGTTTTGCATGAATGTCAAAGGGTGGTTCGGACGTCTTGCGTTCCAGGTGCAAACACACTGCCAAGACTTGGACTACACTCTATTTTAACCGTCACCCCGCATTACGGCTAATGATATTTGCATCTGGAGAAGAAGAAAATCTGCCAGATGCAAGAATTTTCAAAATTTCGAGGATGAGTACACCATCTCTCTCAATAACAATGTGACCATACAACGCTCATCACACCACACACTACGTACTTTTCCCCCTTTCAACCGCAATGCACCGAACCAATTTACTACGCAGATAAAAGAGCCTCTTTAGTTGTTTTTGAGAGAAACGCTAAATATGAACGGCTTTTTCAAGCTCAAGGCACAGTCCTCGGGCGAAGAAACGAGATGAGGAAGGTCATCAGTGGAAATGAATTTAGTAACCACTGGGAAAGTCACACGTCCTTCTCCCCTTCTTGCAGGTTTTCTTCCAATATTTCTTCCACTTTTTACATCCGCCATGACTCAGATCATGGTTGACGTAGCTGAAGTCCTGATGCTTCTTGTTTCCCCCTCTATGCCAATTGTCTGAATACTTTGACCAAAGCTTGCACATATTCTCGTCGAGGAACTGGTCGGACTGTCGACTGTTGTCGCGGTAGTACTGCATGAACTTGTTGCAGGCGAGGACGTTTTGGCTATAACTGCCTTTGTTCTTCTTCTCCTGATAGGAGCCGGTACCCGGAGGCGCAATGGTCAATATAGCCTGGCACATGTTAATCATGTATGCCGCAGGGTACTGGTCGATGAGCGATTTCAGCGGCCCGTCACGGCAATCCATGATGTACTTGTACTCGTTTTTCTTTTGCCCTCCGGCCCAATTAGACGCCGACCAGAACCGCGCTGACTCACTGCCGTACTTGTTCCCACACGAGCAGGGAAATTGTCCTATGCCTTTGACGTAATCATCTGCAAGCTTGATGTAATCTCCTTTGCAGACGGGCAGGATGGGAGTCTTGTCTCTGACGGACGCCTCGTATGGATTCAATTCGAAGTCGCCGGGAAGATAACCGATTGGATCGCGGGACTGGTACCGAGAGTAGGACTCCGCTGAGATCAAAGTCTCATTGAGATTCCACGGTTCCTTCTCCGCGCCCAAGTATCCTTTGCGGTGATCGAGTCCATAGAGCTGCTCAGACCTCTGTTCGGTGGGGTCAAAGCAACCCGACATGCAAGTGGCATCACCAAACTGATGTACGTTGCCGCCGCTTGAAATCCCAGGGTGGCTGTTTGTAGAACACTTCAAGTAGCATTGCTCGTCGGCGTACGCCTTTGTTACCAAGCTGTTCTTCAAGTTCTGGAACAAGGAGTTCTCCAGTGCTTTAGGATTAAGTTGGATCGATTGGAAAGCGATGTAGTTTGCGTATGTCGAGTACCGATCTTGGAGGTAAAGAGCAACAGGTGATGCTTCACCGGCTACCCAGTTCCTCTTTACCCATTCGGGATCGTTGATCTCCCAGAGCGAAGCCTGTATCCTGTTCAAAGCACTGTCGCACACCTCTTGAAGTAGCTTTCGGCACTTCTTTTCGTTTTTCTTGGTGTCTCCCGTGTAGTTGTCGGTGCTGCATTCCTCATGTCTGATGTCGTTCTGAAATCGTTCATTGCGCATACGGGCATTGAAGATTTTCCTATTCGTTCCTTGATCCTGGTCGAAGATCCATCCCTCAGCAGATCTCTTTCTACCTTGACGAGGGGATGCCAGTTTGAGCGCGGATAATTGTCGCATAAAGCCCAAGGAATCAAGCTGTGCCGGTCTATATCCCATAACGTACTCGTATACGACAGCCTTTTTCTGCGACTCAGAGGAAGTCCTAGCAACAACATGTTTGTGCTCAGGTGCTAATCTTTTCGTAAAAGTATGCTGCGCTGCACCCCACTCGAACTGCAGCATTGGATTGGACTCCTTTCCCTCTGCGTGAGAACCCTTGAAGTTCATGCTACCTAGCGCACTTGACCAGGGGGTATGCTTGACTGCGTTTACGATTTTCCATGCGGGAATCTCTGTCGAGCTCTGCATACCGTCTAGGACTTGCGCAATGTCGTCCACATCGCGAAATTCTTTGTCAGGCTTGCGAAGTTGCTCAATATAGTATGCAATTGCAAAACTATTGTCACTCAGGAAAGCCGGACCGTCACGTGCTTTCATCAAGGTTCCGTTTGGATACATGAATCGTTGTGTGAGTCGAGCACCGAGGTCCCATAAATCATTACTTCGGGGATTTCCAGCCGACAGGTCACCCTTGTTTGGAATCATGGCAAATAATGGGGTGTTGCGGTTTACCATATGCTTAGTACGCTTGCTCAACTTTCGTTTCCACGTTTTGCTGTTGTTGTGCGTCGGCGTCGTGCTATTGCTGTTTGTTGATGGCGTGGGGTCGCTACGTTTCTGGGTCGCTCTCGAGTCGGAAGATTCAAGGCTCCCGCCTGGTGAAACAAGCTCGGTTGCCGTGTATTTCTCAGTAGCTATGGTGAAGAAGCCAGACTGCATAGAAGGCGCGTCGTAAACGCTTCGAAGATTACCATCTTCCAAATCATCGTAATTGAACGTTTCAAATTGTCCAACTGTGACTCTGTAATGAAGTGGGTCAGTGGTCGTCGCCAATTTCGGCTGTGTAAACATGTCATCCCGCCGTTCGGTTCGGCCGAATGATTTCCCATTGTTAAGCTTTGATTTCCCATTGTTGGGCTTTGGTTTCCTGTTGTTAGGCTTATTCTTGGTTCTCCCTGGTTTTCTAGTTCTGGCCTGCTCCTGTAGATTCCTCAGCGCCTCCTCAAAGCCCCCACTTGATGGCTGTGATTCTGCCCACCTATCGAAATTTCTCTCCCATTCAGCTAGTTCCCTTGAACTTGGCCGGAATAGGTTGATCAGCCATCTGAAAGCTCTCCTAAGGCGACTAGCTCTTTGCATCGGTTGTCTATTGATTTGCGGCCCGCGACTCCTCGGCCCGTAAATATTTGGCGGGCGACCTTCAGAGGGGCCATCAAATTGCCCAAAGCCTTCATCCCCCTCCTCTATCGTCTCCGGTATCTGTAACCGTGGGGGAGGGCCCTGATTTGCCGGCCCTGGACGCGTCCTGTCTGGGCGCTGCTCTCCCGGTAGTCTCACCGGTACATCCAACGAGTCTGGTGGCAAGGAGGAGCTGTCTGTGGAGGAACCATGTGAAGAGGATCCTTGAGGTCGTAAATGAAGTGTCCTATGAATCATCTCCGTAATTTGACTATGTATAGTCTGTATATAAGTGTGGAAATTTGTGCCTGGAGACGACCAAGGAGCGTACCATCTAATAGGTCTCTGGCCCGGGAGATGAAGGTCTACGGTCGACTCTGTGCGGATGGTTTCGCGCAAGCCTGACAACAGGTCTTCCCTCGTACTTGGGTCGAAGCGAAAGGATGGTCTTCTGCCCTGACTGGGGGTGTCTTGACTGGGGGTGCCCGGACCAGAGGTACCTTGACCGGAGCCTTGTGCGGTACCGTGTGCGATGGTACCCCCTACGGAAGCTCCCTCGAGTATTGGTCTAATCCCAGATTCCTCAATGGTACCCTCTATGGAAGCTCCCTCGAGAATTGATCCGAGGCCAGTCTCCTCAATGGTGGTCTCTACGGTTTGCACAGTAGCCTCAGCCATACTTTGGCCTGCGGCTTTTCCTACCCCTTCTGCAGTCGACATTATGCTATCTACTCTGAATAAAGATTCTGAAGTTACCTCGACGGCGACTTCTTCGGCTCCAAATCCAGCGGCGGTTCCACCTTCAGCCAGGACCTCTCCGGTTCCAAATCCAGCGGCAGTGCTTCCTTCGACTACGGCTTCGAAGGATCCCAACCCAGCGGCGGTTCCTCCTTCAGCTAGAGCCTCGACGGTTCCCAGTCCAGCGGCTGCTCCTCCTTCGGTCAGGGCCTCGACGGTTCCTAATCCAGCGGCGGCTGCCCCTTCCACTAATGCCTCAGTGGATCCTACAGCCGTTCCGACCCCTAAAAAGGCGGAACTGAGTCCAACTTCAACGCCCACTTCAGCAGCAGCTTCTGTAACACCTTCCACCAAGCCAACTGTCGCAACTGCAGCAAATCCCTCCATCAGGCCTTCGGCAGCGAGCGCGCCGACGGAGCCAATTATGCCCCATAGAGACTGGCCAAATGTGAAAACAGTTAAGAGTGACATGATGACGCTCATAAGGATGTTGATAATAGTGGCAACGCACATTTTCTTCTTGTGATAGGTCGCCTCATGGAAGAAGACGCGTGCGAACTCAGGGCAAAAGTCTGGGAGCCTTTCTCGTGCGGCAATAAGCGCTCGTTTGAAATGGAACATGTCTGAATAGGCTTTTCGGGTTATGTCCAGCGTGAAGATGATCTCGCGGGCTCGATGCCTTTCTTCTGGGTATACAGCGCGAACTTCCAGTGGGGTTGGCATGTTTCTACAGCCTTGCTCAAACTCAATATCGCATTCCATGCTTCTGTATTGTGGGCCGACAGTGTCCATTGCAAAGAATGTGAGTTGAGATAGGGTTTTGTCAGTCTTGAGTTTCTCATGCCATCGTGGCTGGGACTCGATTGTCCAGCGTGCGAAGAATTCGAGAGCCCTGGATTCGTAAAAGTTCTTCTCCGTAGGGTAGAAAAAGTTCTCTCGTGCTATACCTAGGATGTTCTTCCGATAGTAGCTGTGTATCGTACAATGTCAGCATATCTATTGACATTGCTACTTGGGATTATACAAAATGGTCCACATACCTGTTCTCTAGATCCTCGCCTTGAATGAGGGCCTCGACAAAGGGCTGATCAGGAGTCACTTCCAAATCGTCGAAATCGTCCTCGTCCGCAAAACCAGGCTCGTCCCGCTTTTGGTCATGATGAGACTTCTTGAGAACATGGTGGTCAGATGTAGAATTGCTTCTTTCCTCTGTGACATTGATGTGCTCATAAATTCGGCTGAGTATGTCGTCGTCGAGAATG
This sequence comes from Melanomma pulvis-pyrius CBS 109.77, assembly GCA_010093585.1. Classification (NCBI taxonomy): domain Eukaryota; kingdom Fungi; phylum Ascomycota; class Dothideomycetes; order Pleosporales; family Melanommataceae; genus Melanomma; species Melanomma pulvis-pyrius. The sequence continues at coordinate 19,075 of MU001823.1, forward strand.
TCGTTGTTTTCAGATGTCGATTTGTCCGGTTCATAACCGTTAGACTGAGATGAACGGATCCGGTTGAGGCTACCACCATGAACTCTATGTTCTGCTGCGAAGGTATAATTGGTGAAAAGGAAGAAAGATATTAAACAAGTGATGAGTTTTGTATGTGTGAAATTAGAAGTAAGCCGGTGAAGGTGCATGACCACGGCGGTCGGCGGCTGGAAGGCCTCTGTTTGTTGCAATTGGAAGTTCATGATGAAAAGGTACCTCACAAGTGAGGTGAAAGAAAGTATCTCGTTGAAGATGAGAATAAAGCTGAGAGAGGGCGAACCTCACTAGCAAGGAAAGAGGAAGTTCGAGAAGAACGAGAGATGAATCCGATGAGTAAGGAAACGAGAGTGATAGAAGGTATCCACATGAAAAATATGATAGCGAATATATATCCATCTCCATTCTTGTGCTGTAAATAGCCCCGTTCTTAATGTCCGAAGCCGGAGCATCAGCGGCAGGGTCATCGAGGCAACCTATTTGAGGATCAATAGATCCATACCCCGATTTGCTCAGCTGCTCTGTCTCGTGTTGAGAGTGAGTGTCACGGTTCCTAGTACCCAAACAACTCATCTCTTAATGGTTGAGCACGTAGCCATCGAGGATGGACCAAAACAGTCTAGCCTAGATTTGAGGCACGGTAAAACCTTCCAAATTTGTGGGACCATTTTGGTTCTAGCCGAAATAGGTCTAAGCTGACCGTGTTTACCCCAGCACCTGCCCTCTCAACAACCTCCCCCGTTCTTCTTGTCGCAAACAACCACAACCTACTCCAACCCTCGAAATGGGTTCAACTCAAAGTCCGATGGCTATTGACGACCATGGCGATGACGATGCACTCCTACCATCTTACCTCGCGCGCCACACTGCCCTCGGTTTCGATGCCGATGACATCGCTGCACTGATCAGCTCCATCGACTCTAGCGAGATACGGACATCGCAGTCATCGGCGTCCTCACTGCCACATCTTCCGGCCGAGATAGTCCTCCATGTTCTAGACTATGTGCCGATTAACTACGTCTTGGAATGGAGGCTCGTGTGCCGGGGCTTTCGTGACGCAATAGATGGGCCCGTAATGTACGACTACTTGCAGAGGGCAGAGTTGATCGGATACATTGGACCTCACCTGGAAACTCTGGAGCCGTTATCGGAAGCAGAATATGAGAAGCTACACTTGCTGCGCGTACGCTTCCTCCATATGGCAGATGAGAGAACATGGAGTCCCATGGAAGAACCGAGGCGATCTGGTCCGAAGTGGGCTTGCAATTATGCAATCTTCGGTAACGACAATGGGTGGCGTCATGACATGGAGCAGTGCATGGTTCCCTTTGCGCAGCTCGACGAAGCGATCCGTTTCAGGCTGGAGCCATGTGCCGTGGAAGAATATTATGGGGCGTTGAAATGGTGCGTCCGACTAGACGAAGCGGTGCTGGATGTGGAAGTCATGATCCAAGCAAGGAAGATGTTTGTTGACTTCGTGTTTGTGGAAGTTCACGCTTACTGGAAAGACCTGCTTTTTGGTTTGTTGAAGACGGAGACGATGCTTAGGAAGAAGATGGATGAGGTGAGTGTAAGACTTCTGTGTTGTTGAACGTCGCAACTAATACGGAAGTGATAGAAGCGAGGTTCTGCATTCACGTACAGCTTCTCAGAGGACTGTCTGCGCGCCGTACGTCGCCAGCGGTTCCGCTCCGTCCTCGATCCATCCGACAGATCAGACCGGCAATTGTCGTGGGCTATGGACTTGATGCACCCGCTTTTCGGCAAAATTCAATACGATAGAGCATCCGAGCCATGGGACGGCCTTGAACGTGCAGAAGACGATGCTATGATCATCTTAATGATATTGCGAAGAGAGGCATGCATGAATGCCAAAGAGGTAGCTTATCTCACACAGCTTGCTAGAGATAGAGCAGCCATGGTCGAAGAGCTCAAGGCCATCAGCGAACTGTTTTCGAAATGGAAGAAGAATCTATACAGTACAAAGGCCTTTCATTCGAGCTTTATGGAGACAATGCCAACCGTGGCGCTCAATCCTTTGTTCTGGAGCGACGAAATCATAAGGGAGGAAGCAGAAAGAGTGAGGAAGTGGCAGTCGCAGAAGAGAATGATCGAGCAGGTGGTGACACTGCTGGAGGCTTCGAACGAGGTGCTTGAGTTATCGGAAGACGCGTTTGATGATGTCGGAAGCGAGGTTTGAGATGATGGGCGAATGAGCATAGAGTGATTCTTTCTTTGGTGAGTGGCATTGGACGGCCTATTACACGACATCCCTATTTCTTTGGCGTTGGCTTCACTTTCTCAACTTTTGCTTCGGTTGGAACAGAACGGCGTTTGGTGGATTAGGATTCGGATACCCATGATTCCCACTCAAGGAAATGAGGGTCACACTGCCTATGCAGATGCTTCCATGGAGGGGGAGGGATAAACACGGATTTCGGCTTTGTAGGTATTCTCGGCGGATGAATAATTTAGACTCAACAGCACGGATTTAAGCATCCGATGACAATCCTGAACGTTGACGCTCCGAGATGCCGATGCTCCAGACCCGAGACTCCGCGATATCGGGCTGCGAATAGTGCGGGGACGCACGTGGAATTGCCCCTCGTGCTCGTCGGGGCTGCTCGGCAAGCCTACGCAGCTATCCGAGAAAGGCTAGCGCTCCGTGACTGCCGCTTTTGTGGGGTACAGTTTCTCCACAGCTCAGGTTGAATCACTTCCGACATCCCTACTATCCATACGGGTATGGACAACCGCCAACGCTGACATGTATTCTGCGCCTCCACTAGTCGGAACAAGTTCCGATGTGGACATGTATATCTTCCCACGACTGCCGCGTCGAAGCACTTCTGGTTTCCCAAGCTCGCTCTTGCCCTATTCCCCCATCGCCACTTCTCTTCATCTCGTTGTAAGGCTTCAACATGTCTCCCTCAGCTCGTCGTCCCGTCCGCGTCGCCGGCGCCTCGGGCGGTTACTCGGACAGAGTCCGCGCCATTGCGTCCCTCGCAAAGGATGAGGAAATCGATGTCATTGTTGGAGACTGGCTCTCGGAATTGACCATGACCATGCACGGCCCCAAGGCAGTCCAGAACAAGGATCAAATGCTGCAGGCGCGCACATTAGAGGACAAGCTCAAGGTGGCCATGTTTGCCGAGAACTTCATGGACTGCTTCATGCCCGCCATCCCCGACCTCGTGAAGAACGGAACCAAGCTAGCTGTCAACGCTGGTGCATCTGACACCGAAATTCTGGCGCAGTTGGTCGACAAGACAGTCAAGGACGCGGGTTTCAACCTAAAGGTCGCCTGGATCGAGGGCGACGATGTCACCGGCGCCGTGAAGGGCATGCTGAACAAGGGCGAGGGCTTCCGAAGTCTGATGCACAACAAGTCGGTCGACGAGTGGGGACTGGACCCCGTGTGCGCGCAGTGCTACCTCGGTGGAATGGGTATTGCGAGGGCGTTGACTGAGGGTGCCGACATCGTCATCTGCGGTCGTGTATCGGATGCTTCTCCTATTATTGGAGCTGCTGCGTAAGTGGTTTGATAATCCACTTTGCGGATATAGCTAACATTGACAGTTGGTGGCACGAGTGGACCAACGACCAATTTGACGAGCTTGCCGGCTCTCTTATCATTGGTAAATTCTTCATCATGGCATAAGAGAGTAATGCTAACTCGCTCCAAGGTCACCTCCTCGAATGTGCTGCCTACGTTTCGGGCGGCTACTCTTCCGACTTCCGCAGCGTCCTCGCGGCGAAGAAGCACTTGAACTTGGGCTTCCCTATTTGCGCCATCGACCACAAGGGCGAAGGCATCATGTACAAGGAGAAGAACTCAGGCGGAGTCATGACAGTCAATTCCGTCACATCACAACTCTTGTACGAGATCCAAGGCCCGCAATACTACAACTGCGACGTCACTGCACAAATCGAAGGCATCAAGTTTGAGCAAGTCGGTGAAGACCAAGTTAAAGTCTCAGGCGTAAAGGGTCTACCCCCACCGCCTACCACTAAAGTCGGCCTCACCGGTTTCGCGGGCTGGCAGGCAGAGTACCACGTGTACCTATGTGGCTTGCACATCGAAGAAAAGTGCAAGTGGACCGAGGAGCAAATCCGCTACGAGCTCGGCGAGGAGAATCTCAAGAAATTCACCACGCTGAAGTTCATGCAAAACGGCGCATCACCCATCGATGCACGCAACCAGGACGTCGCAACGGTCGACTTCCGCATCTTTGCGCAATCAAAGGACCGCGAGCTACTTAACATGCGCAACCCGAACGGCTTCTTCCGCATCAGCATGGTGACATTCTTGCAATCATGCCCGGGTGCCTCTCTCGGAAACGACATGCGACAGGCCGAGGGAAAACCATACTACGAGTACCACCCGTCTCTCCTCCCACAGACCGCACTGCAACAGCGCGTCCACTGCCTTTGGGATGGCGAAGAAGCAACGGGCCACAAAGACGGCAAAAAGGTCGTCGATATTCCGCTCGCCCCCGAATTCCGCACCTACGACCGCCAGCAGCCCTCGTACGAGACTAAGAACCCGGTGGACCTCTCCTCCTTCGGACCAACGGTTCGCCTCCCCCTCGGCAGCATCGTACTCGGACGCTCGGGCGACAAGTGCTCCGACTGCAACGTGGGCTTCTTCGTCCGCAACGACGACGAGTACGAATGGCTACGATCCCTACTCACCGTTGACAAGATCAAAGAGTTGCTGGGCCCAGAAGAGTACACAGGAAACCCAATCGATCGCTTTGAGATGCCTGGGATTCGGGCTGTGCATTTCTTGCTGCATGATCATCTGGATCGTGGCTACGATGCGTGCAGTACGTATGATACGTTGGGCAAGAATTGCTGCGAGTATCTGAGGGCCAAGACGGTCGACATTCCGATTCAGTTCGTCAAGAGGGGCGTGCTATGAACGGGGCTGAGCAGCTGAAAGGAGGGGAGGAAGGGGATATTTGGGATCGTGTGTCTTTGTTTAGCGTTTTTGTTAGAGTACATTCAAATCAAATATTTCATCATTTGTATCCTCTTCTACGTGTGATATTCGGCAAGTGCAAGAAGGGACTCTGACACCACCGTTCCTTAATAAAAATACTAGATTGCTGCTCCAAATGGCTTCTCTCCTCATATTGAGGAAGAAAGTATCGGTAAGGACACTGGTCAGGGTAGGAATGAACCCGTAATTTGCTGGATACTGATGCAGTCTATAACAAATGTGTGCATAGGTAAAAGATAGCAGAGAAATACCACAGGTTTGAAAGACTCTGATAGAGTAGCATGTGTTCTGGGGTTTCGAGGGAATAAGATCTAGAAGCCCCGATCACCAATGCACTTCCCCCTCCTCCACAAACCGGAACGTCAACCCCGGAACCTCCTCCCCACCCATCAGAATCCCACATCGCACAACCATGTACTTGTGCGTCTCATACACCCTCAGCGCCTCCTCATGCTCCTCACACCGCACTTGATAGGCCCACCCCTCTACCTCCTCCTTCTCAGACCCATCGACCAACGCCCGATACTTCCCCGCCCACGTCCCCAACCTCGCGCTCTTCACACGCGCGGCCCTCAAGTCTAAACCGGTGTGGTCGAGATTGAGAAGGCGCGCCAGGCACTCTGGCTCCCCGAGCGTCCCGTAGAAGAAATACCACACGGGATATTGGTCCTGCGCTGGTACAGCTCTCCTATCCTCGTGAGAGCTGGGGCGGAACTGGGGCAGTGTGGTGTCTACTCCCAGCATGGGATACAAAGAGTCTGGGGAAAGGTCTTTTCCGGCGATAGCGAGGTGGATGAAGGTTGCGTGTTCAAAAGCGGGGCGGTGCTGCAGCGCAGTCTTCGTCCGGTCGTCTATGGTGAGGAATGTCGAGGTTTCGTTGTTTTCGTCTACGGCTGTCCTCAACTTTCCCGAGATCTTCATGAGGCCCGCGGTTTTTCGGAGGTTTGGTAGGGTATCGTAGGCGCCCTCGAGCTTGAGGAGGTATGTGGATGGCGTCGCCCTTTCCCTGGGCAGTTTCTTCTGCAGGGATGGATTGGAAGCTATGGAGGGATTTACTTTCTTCGCCAGGCCAAGTGAATATTCATAGCTCTCTTTGTCAAAGCCCTGGCGCTCTTTGTCCTGGCGCACGATGTCCCAGTGTGCAGCTGAAACAGTCTTGCGGTACAGATTGGCTCGATGTTCAGCAATTTGATTTTCTGCGTCGGAAGAATTGAGGTGGAAAAGACGCTGCCATCGCTGGATTTCGGATTGTAAAATAGTATCTTCCATGATCGTTGCTTGATTTAGCATAGCATTATTTGCCATTGCCTCGAGTTCGTCGAAGAATGAATCCATTTCGGTCAGGAACTCAAGAGCACGGATCCGCTGAGCTTGTAGTGGTGGCTAGGCTTCTTGTCGTGAGATGGATGAAGGCAGATATGAGTTGGGCAATTCAATTTTTTGAAGTGAGATTGAATGGCGGGATAAGGTGCAGGTGACAATATAGTCATAGGAAAAACTATAAATTTGGGAAGAGTCGTGGACCTTGGTTACCTCCCAATAAGCGCATCATATTCATAGCGCCAAAGCCCATAGGAGGCAGGTTTAACCGAATTTTAAAAATGATTCGTCAGTCGTGCTATTTACCTCAACCTCAACATCGGACTCACCGCTCCCTACCACATCATGTTCGTGGCCCATATCATGCGTCGAGAAGAGGTCTGGGTTAAGTGAAGTAAGGCTTAGTAGTGATAGTGTATGTGTCTCGACTAAATGAAATGCCCTCATTCAGTCACGTAGTCACTACCCAGGACCGTCGATCCATGCGGAAAAAGGTTTGGCGGAGAAGGGTTTGACCTTTAAGCAACGAGAGAAATACGTAAACTTGGTGTTCTTGTCTAAATATTCAAAGTCTACATTACTTGCCGTGGTGTCTATCATGATAGTTATATGATCGTCGAAGAAACCGCGTGTCTCCCACAAGTCGAATTGAAATTTACCTTTCCGCTAAAGCAAACCGAGTCTAGATAAATGAAAGATCGAGCTACGAACTACCCCCCTCATGCATCGAGAAGATCTAACCCTCAAGCAAGCTCTTGACCTCCTTTACAAGTAATCTCTCCTCGACAGCTTTCGGCTGGATCTTCCCCACCGTACCCGCAGCATCCATGACCTTCCACAAGTCCCTCAACTCGCCATCTACATCGGCGCAATACGTCATCCAGCCCACACAGATCAAGGCCATCATTTTGTTCTCAGAGTACGGCTCGTCGGAGCCCAAAATCTCGAGCAACGAGGCGAGAAGTTCGACCTGCTCCGACTCAGCGAGTTCCGATTCCGAGGAAAGCGCGGGAGCGGCGGCGTTGCTGTGTTTCTTCATGCGGATTTTGTGGGTCGAGGAGGAGATGTTCATTGCGAGGCTCAGTGCTGAGGCTTTGAGGGCGGGGTGTTTGTCGTCTAGGAGGGATGTTGTGAGGATAGATATCAGAGTTGATGAAAGCGGAGCCGAGAGCAGATGCGGAATGAAAAGGGGGGATGTGAAGAGATTGCATGCAAGATGGAGGATTGTGAGACGGAGCGAGTATGGCGCAGAGTCGCCGAGGATGTTGGCGTGATTTAGGAGGTGAAATATGGTTGCCGGGGTACCAGTCGCGCCTGCGTGCTCTTCGGCAAAGAAGCCAGAGACCCGGACGTCAGTGAGGGTGATTCTTAACAAGTCCAGAGACGTGAAGAGCAGATCCGGTGGTAGCGTGCTGGTGCTCTTTTTGAGGAATTCGGCAAATTGTGGGATGTTGGGGAGAGGTGCCTCAATAGCTCCAAATTTCTCGCGTGCATCGATAAAGGAGACAATAGAAGTAACGGCAGGATCCTTTCCGACCTCGCCCATTTTTGAGACAACCTTCTGGAGCGGCGGCACTTTCGTATATTTGATTGGCCTTAAGCTCTGCTTCAGGAATGTCGGGAGGCTCTTGGAGAGATGGGGATGCGGGGGATGAACAGCATCTAGGAGATTTTGAACGTTGCTGCGCAGTTGGCGCGGATCGGCCCCACTCCACTCGTCCCGTTTCTGGCCGCGAAGGAAAGTGATGAATGTTGGAGTTGCACGAACATCAGGAAATTTCTGGCCAATTGCGCGTTCGGCGTAGCTGAAATCGATCTTTATAAAGATGCATCTTGCGCCCGCCTCTGCCGCGAGATCGTCATATGGCTGATACATGATCTTGCAGGGACCACATGTAGCGCTTGTGAAGAAGATGATGGCGCTCCGGTCCGCGGCCAGTCCCAACAGGCGATTGACATCGCTGAGAGCTGTAGCATTATTAACCCTCCCAGTAGCCTCAGCTAAAGCCGAAGTCGAACTCTGTGCGCTTCCGTTTGACTCATATGGTCGGATCGCCGGTGCGCGCGGTGCCGCTTGTTGTGGGAGTGGTGCCTGGGTAACTGGGCGCATCATGGCATCTATTTGGGGCCTAAGCATCTGGCCGAAGGGTGTATCGAGAACGGTTTGCGGGAGAGAAGTGATGTGGTCTGGGATTCCTCTGCCAACGAGAAACATGGCGAAGTCATTGGTGAAGTTGTTGCCTTAACTCGGAGGTACAAAGTCAGTGCAGTTCTTCCTAAGAAGAGAGTGTATCCCCGAGTTACATACAGTTATGTAAGAATAAATCATACGATTCAGCGGTGTAGACTGTCTTCAGCGAGCCCATATACTCCAGTATGATCTCCAATGGCAGCTCCGTCCGTCCCATGGGGATAACCTCCATCGGCTTCCCATGATGGGTACTGCCCGCGGCACACGTTTGTATCCCTTGCCCGAAGAAGTACTCTATGCCTTCGAAAACGAGCGAAGTGTGGTATACGGCGTCAATTTGGGTTCCGAGGAATTGCTGCGACATCTAAAGTACCCGTCAGAGGCAGTTGACTGCATATAGAGGTATGGAGGAGGTATGGAGGAGGCATAGGAGGAAGTATAGGAGGAGGCATACCGTCCGCGCAAGACCCTAGAATCGTCAGCGAAGTACTCGAGGCTATACTATTGGAGCTCACTTTGGAAAGGTCGTAGACGTAGAGCTGCACATCCATGGTGGAGATTCCTTGCCAGCGCCAGAGAAGCTCTCCAAGGTCCTGAATTCAGTACGGATACTCTTAGTGCTTAGTGGGATCGCTGATATATATACGGTGTTGCTGTTGCCGTTGTTGTTCGTGTGCGCAGGCAGCCGTGGTTGACGTCGCACATGGAACATTCGCGTCGCACTTCACGATTACTGTGGCGGGGCGTGGCGGGTCGCGCTAAAACGCGCGATCTATTTCGTCCGGGGAACGTTCAACCAACCCTCACCACCATCTCAACCGATCTCCACCCAGCGAGTCCCTCGACCCTTCCAACACGGATGTCCTACCCGCGCGACCTTCAACACCAGGAGGATCAATCGGTATGTTCATCCCCATGGCGTTCAGACTTGACAGACTCTGGACGGGAAAAATAACTCAAACTACGATGGTAAGGAACTTCGAAGATGAGAAGGGTGGAAGGTGAAACGGCCCCGAAGGCCAGGGAATCAGAAGTTCGAAGATGCCTAGATCGGGGATTGTGGAGAACATACGCAGATGACCAAAAGGGACATGTAAACTTTGCAGCTTTACGCCTCCAATCAAATAGGGCCTTGATCGCGCGTACCCTTGTTGATACCATGGCGATACAGCTCTTTGCTACATCGGGGATATCCATGTTGGGGGATATCCTATCACATTGCCATGAATCCTAAGAGATGGCGATGCTCCAATGCAGCCTCGGTATCCGCGGCCATGTGACGAGCCGACACATCACGCCACACTCATCTGACACCGACAAGGAAAAGCGTGATCCAATTGTAGACAGCCGATTGCGTGTTACCACGCCTGACATTATCTGGGATCCTACTTGAACTTGACATTGTCCCTTGAATGTCCTAGTCTATAATATCTCAACCGCAATCCATCATTTTCATGTTTGGCTTCAAATTCTCGTATATTCTGCCTTTGTTTGCTGTACTACTTACGCTTGGTTGGAGAGAATATAAGCAGAGCCCGCTTATGGCTGAGCAGAAGAAACCTGGGAGAGTGTGGGCGGATGGGCCATTGCAGATGGTGGGGACGCCGATGTGGGAGACTAAGAAGGTTAGTAGAGCGCTGATCTGATGTAGTGGAGAGGAGTTGGCTCTTTCCGATATGGTTTCCACGATCTTGTTATTTCAACTAGCTCTAGTTATCATCAATTGCCAGGATCTAAGAATCGCCCCTAAAAATATACCAACGTTATAATGCGCGACCTAACGAATCGCTTGTAGGAAGATACCTGGACGAAAGGCGCATCACACATGGCTGTCCTACATAACGCCGTACTTCGAGGCTACAACTCGATATACCTACAAGCTCCACATGTCAAGCCCGAAGACTATCCCGACTTCATCGGCTACTGTCTGACCTGGTTCAAATTCGTAAAGTCGCATCACGACGACGAAGAAGAGAACCTATTCCCCAAAGTCGTGGAAGTGCTTGGAAAGGAGGATAAAGAAATCTGGGGAGCAACACACGAAGAGCATGGCAAGTCCTTATCCGAGCTCCCAAGTCATCCCAAATCTACGAGGAGAACTGATAGTTATACAGAAGCGATGCTTCCCGGTCTCGCCAAATTCAACGCCTACCTCACTGAACTCCCCTCCCCATCAGACTTCTCCCCCGACACCCTCCTCTCCATAATGAAAGAATTCGAAGAGCCTTTCAATCACCACTTCCACTCCGAAATCCGCACCATTGCCTCTCTCGCCGCCTCGACTGGCGATGTCCCAGCCGCAGCACCCATTTTCAAAGCCTGGGGCAAGGCCACCGTCACCAAAGCTGGATACCTGGACGTGCTACCCTTTTTGTTTTTGAACTTTGATAGGACGTTTGAAGAGGGGTATTGGAAGGATTGGCCGCCGATGCCGAAGCCGATCAAGTATTTGTTGGTGAGGGGTTGTGCGTGGTGGTATCAGGGGTGGTGGAGGTTTGCCAGTTGTGATATCGATGGCTATCCGAAGGAGCTGTATGCATTGGGGGATGAGAGCGAGGCAGTCAAGGGACTATAGTCGATGCGAGACAACTGGTGTTACTTTTCGTCTCTTGGCCAGGTGTTCTTTGTGTTTGTTCTCTAGGTCAGCCATTCCTCCTTTCCCTTGCCGCACTCTCTATGGTTGATGTGTAAGAACACCTTATTCAGCCCCGCAAGAATCCCAGAAATTTACGATCGAAAGCATGACCGAAGTCTGTAGTCGCACGATAAAAATCTGCTGTTTCATACGTACAAAGTCAGAAGAGAACTGGAAATACTTAAACATGCCACATTCCGTCTTCTAACAAAGACCAATGATGATTCCAAAACGCCCAATACAGTTCCCTCTTTTATTCGACATAAATGCCACAGTATGTATGCCCTTAAACGCCTATCCCGAGCACATGATTCCAACAATTACTGTTCAATGCAGAGGCCACCTCGGCTCCGTAAACATTTTCTCCACGTCCGAATCTCTTGTCGACGGCCTCCTCGCCGACCAATACACCTCCAGCTCCGGGGGCGGGTCTGTCAGTCGCAGTGTCTGGACCGGAGTCGGCGGCGGCGTCAAGGGTAGGGCGCCCGAGTTGCTCCACATCTCTGTAGCCTCGATGGGAGACATCGTGCTTATAGTCGTTGTAGTACTGCTCAATCGCTGAGCGCGCAGTGGGGGTGTATCCTTGTACGAGCGCGGCCACTGGGATAGTGAGAGGTTGCTGCTGAGATGGCGGAGGCGAGACGTAGTTGTCGATGTGACTAGGGAGCTGAGGAAGGGGAGATTGGCGAAGAGGAGAATTACGGCGGCTTCAGCAGTGTACCAGGCGAGGTACGTCGAGGAAGTAGGATGTACTATGACGTAGTACCGGCCGAGGATCCCTGCGACTAGGACAACTACTCCAAGGACGAAGAGAATAGCAAGAAGAAACTTTCGCGGTGTTGGAATGAAGGGTATGGGGAGGACCAGCACGGCGAGGGTAGTCGTGAGGTTGAACGAGAGTGTTGCAATAGAATGATTGTGGTAAGTGGAGCATTGTGCTAGATCGAAGTTAGCAATAGTTAGAAGAAACACAGAGAGCGGTACGTACGGTCTTTTGGGAAGGGGTTCCAGTAGTTCCGGACTGGATGACACCAGAAAACCATCAGTACCTGGATCGCCAAGTATGAGAATATGCAATAAGCGGATACCCACGCTAGATACCGTCGCTCCTTCCTACTCGTCGTGATCGGACTAGAAATAGTTTTAGTTCGTATGTCACATCTACATTCAATCGTTCACACTTACAAGATTCTCCAGTATAAGATCAAGAGGCACGCTTTCACGAGCCATGTAGTTGTGATTTGGCACGGCTCAAGCGCTAATCTTATCTTTGACGCCCATATCATGTCTCCCACACCGTGTATAGGTGATTTTAAAGGTATTACGAGTTGGTTTGCGCAAACGACGGTGCCAGTGAACGGAATCTATTGGTAGCGTTAGCAGTCACGTGTCTGTAAAGAGGGGTTGTCAAGTCAGACAAATACAACTACTCACCAAGACACAAATCATTAACCAGTCATCAGCTTGAAGCTTGAATATAGATCGGAACGTAACGAGTCGTAGAATGCTGCGCACCCGTCAGAACGGTTGTGGTGGATGTAACGGGGGATGTGAACAAACATTCGTGATACAACAAGACCTATCCCAATCCCATAGAGAGTCCATGACTCGATCGCAAGACCAGATGCAGGACTTTGCATAATTCAGACAGTAAGATAATGACAGAGATAGACAGGATCGTGGGTTTAAATGAACGATAACGCATGTCACGTCTTCAGACCAGAAAGTGTAATCGAAATTCAAAATGGGAATTGCAACATGGCCGCGAAAGAAGCAGAGAGAAAATGAAAACCTGTACCCTAGCCGTTTACTGTCACTTCTATTATAGGCGTCCAGGTGCGTCTGAGGAAAAAGCATCTTGGGCTGCATTGTCACCCCCTGCGGCGGGGTGATCGAATCGCGTCGCGGCTCTAGCAGATCTGCAAGCCCTTCCAGGAAAGACATAGGCTCGTTTTAGCAAGCTGACCGTGAAGACGCTGGCGGTGTGCATATGAGACAGACTATAGGTATCTCTCTAGGCTTAGATTGGTGATGGAGGTGCAGGCGCGGAAAAACCTTTGCCGAGGTGTGAAGTGGCTGGAACTAGCAGCGAAGAACACGACGACCACATCACCATCCATCGTGATTGGACTTTGACAGCCATAACCATCAGCCCGGAGACGCGTTCCTGACCCTGATCTGCGGGACGACGCAACTCCCCGTCGATCGTCTCATGGACTCTTGCTGCTCCTCGTGCTCCACCCCGTGGGGGGTAGTCTAGATCTCACCCATAGATCTACGAATTGCGACTTCATTTTTGCTCACGAGACCTCCTTCGGCCCAGAAAACGAACCAAAAGCTGAAAGAAAAAAAGCCGGAAGGGCTGATGAATTATTCGCCTAAAATCGCATCATAGGGAAAAAGAGGCTCCATGTCACTACTGCCGCCTCCCGCTTAACCCTCTTCCCAAAAGCAACGCCACATCTCTTGGACCGCATCCAGCCAGCTGGGCCCACTCGACTGCAGCAATCTTCCACACGAGCCTTTAGGGTACACGCCACTTTGGCAGAGAATTTAAGGGCGGCGCAGCACTCGACTGATCCTTTGGAACTTTAGCTGGAATTGAAAGCTTGTCCCAGCAGTAAATACGTGCAATACATCTACAACTGCTCACTGCCAAGAGCGGTGTGCCATCCCTCCGCATAGTCTGAGCATTTTCGTCTCACTTCAGTCTCGATCCGGCCAAGAGAGACTCATTTCGCCAACAATTCAGCCAATGAGAAACGTGAACATGGCAGACCCACAAGACACGGAGATCCCTACCGTTTCCCCCTCCACCTTTTCCTCCACTCGGTTCGACTACCTCATCATTGGTGGGGGCACGGCCGCTCTCGTTATTGCGGCCCGTCTGAGCGCCATTCCGGACATCACGGTAGGCGTGCTGGAAGCGGGACCGAAGTCATTCAACGACCCTCTCATCACTGTGCCTGGACGATTTGGAGAGTCATTGGGCGGTCAATATGACTGGAAGTTTGAGACTGTACCACAGCCAGGCCTCAATGGGAGGAGTCTATCATGGCCGCGAGGCAGAGTTCTCGGAGGCACCAGTGCCATCAACTTCATGACCTGGACGAGGGGCAACCGCGAAGATTACGACGCGTGGGAGGAACTTGGAAACAAAGGCTGGGGATGGGATGGCATGTTGTGAGTGCCGTTTTTGTGTTCCATCTTACTCTTTGATTCGTCGATTTAGAGATCTGGATCAGTTCCTCGTCGCTGTTTCATGCTCCGTCATTTGATGTCTGCATATTCCGTCCGCCTCTTCGCTTAGTTGTAGAAGATCTACATTAGATTTCGGGTCAGCGCGATTCGGGAACCCGATAATAACCCACCGTCAGGCCCTTCTTCAAAAAAACAGAGACGCTCCACCAATCAACCGCAGAGCACCAATCCCAGCACCAGTCACACTACGCGGCTGAGTATCACGGTACAGACGGACCCATCCCCAGCGTTTACTCAAAAGATTATTCCAAACCGCATCAATATTGGCATGCAACGCTAAACAAACTCGGATTAGACACAAATCGTAGCCACTTCTCCGGGTCAAATTTGGGGCCTTTCACAACGTTGACCTCTGTCGATCCGACAACGCGAATGCGAGCTTCGTCCGCGACTGCGTACTACTTGCCGAACGCTCAGCGCAAGAATCTGCACGTGCTTACTGACGCGACTGTTGAGAGAATAGAGATTGAGAATAGAAATGGGGAGTGGGTTGCCACTAGTGCAGACTTCACCTGCGGCAGGGAAAGATTCGTCGCCAAAGTCTCTCGTGAAGTCATTGTCTGTGCTGGTAGCGTGCAATCGCCTCAGCTCCTCGAACTGTCCGGAATAGGAAACCCAGACATTTTACAGGCAGGTGGTATCCATGTGAAAGTGGCCAACTCCAATGTGGGAGAAAACTTGCAGGAGCATATGAGTAAGCAGTTAGCTGCTAGGGAACAGCTCCAGCAGCGCTGACCGAACATAGTGACTGCAATGATATACGAACTCGACTCCACTTTCACAGGCCCCGACGAGCTCCGTGCAGATCCAGATCTCGCGAAAGCAGCACAAGAAGCATACAACACGACCAAGTCCGGCATATATGCCATGCTCCCGTGTGCCCTCAGCTACGCTTCTCTCTCCCAGGTGATTCCAACCCCGAAACTACAAGACATTCTCGCCCACGTACTTCCCTCAGCAACACAACGCGACGAAGTCCTAAACAAGCAATTCTCCAATCCCACCCGCGGCCAAATCGAATACCTCTTCGATGTTGGCAACTGGTCTCCGTACTTCCAGTCCCAGCCCGGAAAAATCTACGGGACCATGCTCATGATGCTTCAACTGCCCCTCTCAAAAGGGAGCATCCACATCCCAACCACCACTTCTTCTAGCCCCCCATCCGTGGACCAAAAACCCATCATCAACCCAAAATACTTCCAGGGCGTAGGTGGCGAAACCGACTTCAGTATCATGAGCGACGCCCAGAACTTCGCCGATAAAATATGCCGTACAAAGCCCCTCTCTTCTATCATTCAGAAACGCGTTTTCCCACCCGAGTCTGAGCCTATACCTCACACAGACCCAACAACGTCACCAACTAGTGATAACAAGGAAGAAGAAGACTTTAGCCCCTGGGTCCGCAACACCACGATCACAGACTGGCATCCCATCGGCACATGTGCTATGGGCGGGCACTCCGGGATCGCTGGCGGAGTAGTCGACGACCGACTGCGCGTGTACGGCGTCAAGGGCCTTCGAGTTGCAGACGCGAGTATCATGCCTCTGCACATTTGCTCGCATCCGCAGGCTACGATCTACGCTATTGGGGAGAAGGCGGCGAGTATGATATTGGAAGATCATGATATGCAGTAGGGGGCTGCATGGCCAAGCATGTTCGTGACGAATAGTTTCCTAGAGTTTGTACACGGATAGGATGAAATGTCAAAATTTGAGCGTTCCGCAAGACGCACATTCTCTTTCTTTTTTCACCCAATGCCTCGACATGGCCAGACCACAGTCGAAGAACCATGCTCGCATTTCCGCCGCTCTGTCACTGCCCACTGCATATGTTCAAAACCAAACACACATAATCCATGCACGCCTCTACCTCAAGCCCAAATGCACTCATCCAACCCTGCCCTACCCATAGCCCGTGAAAATCTTCAACCCCTACCCTGTCCCAACCTGCACTCAACTCCAAGTCTCCCATCTCCATTCTCCATTCCAGCCTACAATCACACCACCTCACCTCGCCGACTCGAACCCTGACATATTTCCATCAACACCCCACCCACCCCACACCACTAACCCAAACCAACGCCCCACCCACCCCAACCCCCATCAAGCAACACGACTCACAAAGCGGGCAGAACCCGGCCCGACCCTCCTCTCCCCGGCCCCAGCACCCCACCAATCAACCCAACAGACGCAAGAAAAAGCACAAATCTCGTGCTTCACGCCTCCGAATCGCGGCCGCGACACAAGAAAAAAAAAAAAAAAAAAAACCCCCAGCAATAAATGAGTGAGGAAGAGATGGCAGAACAAGTGTAAAATTCCCAGATATTTGCACGCAAGGGAGGGAAGAGGAAGAGGTGGGCGCGAGAGCAAGCAACTAGAGTACACAGCAAAATAGGGAGGTGGGGGGGGGAGGGGGGAAACCCCCCCCAAAAAACCCCAAAAAACCAAGACAGAAGATAATATGCTAAAATGATACTACTTTTGCTATAAAGAACGAATAATACCACCACGGCATTGCACTGCATTGCATAGAATAACATAGCTTGGCATAGCATCAACACCACCCAAAATCCACAGATTTCCATCTTCCTTCCGAGTAGGTTGGTAGACAAGCACCCGAAAAAAAATCACCACTTGACTATTCGAACGTCCATCACTCACTCATATATCGACGACGACGACGACGACGGCGACGACGACGAGGAGGAGGAGGAGAAGAAGGAGAAGGACCAAAGACACAAAATCCAATCCCTGCAACGAAACAAACAAGACAAAACAGGCAAACAAAGACAAACAAGAGACAAACAAGGGCAAAGTAGTACAAACCCAAACCCCCAAAAAAAATTTAATGCACACGAAGAATAGACCAGAAGAATAGAAAATATATGAATTGGAGTCAATATACAGACGCTACAACAACAGCAGCAGCAGTGGTATATATATATGTATATATATATATATACAAACGAACCAACCAACCAACCCCTACAAAGAGAAAAGTATATCATCATCTAAAAAGGCCAACCCCAGAAAGTTTCCAGTCCCGACTTTTTCAAACAAAACGCCATGCAAACCCAGCATAGATTGCAAACAAAAGAACGAAAACAGACGTACAGAAGGAAAAAAAACCGCGGTGCGGCGGGTATTCTAAGTCTCTCTAACCCTGCCATAGCCTTTACTCAGCAGGCGATCTACATCCTCCCTCTCCCTCTCCACCTCCGCGATCTCCGCCTCTGCGCCACCCCCAGCAACACGCTCCGGACTCTCTTCCCCCTCGCGCCCCCTATTCCTCAGCATCTCCTTGACCTCGCCCTCCCGGCGCTCCTCCTCCTTGCGCTCGAGCTCGCTGACCACCTTCCGAAGCCTGGCCTCGTGGTCCTTCTCGCGATTCGTTTTTCGATCCCAGCCGGCCTGCAGCTCGGCGCTAGCGGCCTCTTCGAATCTACGCTTGACCGCCGGGTCCTTCTCGAGCGCCTGGAAGACGTCCTCGTCGGCGGCGAAGAAGACCTTGCGCAGACTCTGGGTGCCGATTTCGAAGACGAGGCAGCTGGAGAGGATGAGCAACAGGCAGACCCACCAGATGAGCGAGGCGCCAAAGGTCGAGACGAAGGCGTGGTGCACGTAGTAGATCTTGGTGTCGGGTTTGTATTGGAAGGTTAGGATGATGTTCCAGAGGAACCAGCCGCCGACGGAGATGAAGATGGACAAGGCATTGGCGAGGGATTTGGTGTGAGTTTCAATGAACCTGGGGGGAGGTTTGCGTTAGGGTTTGGTTTAGTGACTTGGGGTGGGGATACGTACTGCATCTTCGCGCTGATAAGAACCACCGCGGCTGTGTATGTCAGACTTCCCAGCGCAAATATGGTGTTGTCGTCGGTGAACAATGCCTGGCCATACAGACCCAACATGCAGAAGTAGACGACCATAGCTTCGGCACTTGCCATGAACATCCACCCGATGTACACTTTGAAGTTGAAGGCGCCGTTGCGCTGGCCTTTGGTATAAAGCTCAGGGACTGCGAGGAGAGTGCTTGCTGAGAGGTCCTTTTCGAAGATGCCCATGAAGATGACGGGGAGAGAGGTGAAGAGAGTGTTGAACATGGCGAGCGACCAAGATTCGTAAAGCGAGGTCCCGGTGTAGCCGACGGAGCGTTGGTAGAGAGCTTGCGTAAGATAGAATAACTGAGGTGAACGTTAGCATGTCGAATTGCAATACTGTTCAAAAAGCTTACCAATTCCTTCCAGAACGTGCCCACTGTATATTTACATGTCCTAATGTAGTTCCATCTACCATGCACGAGTAGCAGCTTCGTAAGAAATCTGAACTGCGCGATGGAATAATCGCTCGTTCTGGCAGCCTGTAGGCCCTCCTTGCCAGTAATTCCAATACCAACGTGGGCTTCTTGAATCATGGCAATGTCGTTGGCACCATCGCCAATAGCTAAAGTGATACTCTTCTTCACGCGTTTTCGGATGTTCTTGACAAGGCTCGCCTTTTGAGCTGGTGCAGCACGGCAACAGATGACCGAGTCGGCGAGGATTGCGAGATCGTAAAAGAGCAATTTCAAGGGCTCGACTTCGTTGATTTGGGAGAGAGTCTGTCCATCGACAACAACGACAGAGTGCGCCACCTTGCCGCGATTGATGGCTAAAACCGCGGCTCCAATGCTCTGCTCAACCTCGCCAGTCTCATGATCTAGAACAGTGACGGTGGAGTAGTCTTTGATGAGACGACATGAATGCCCAATATTGATGGCGGTCTCACGCTTGTCGCCCGTCAGCATCCACATCTTGATCTTGGCTCTGCGAAGCTTGTCGATAGCTTCCGGGACGCCACGCTGCAGCTTGTCTTCAATGGCAGTTGCGCCAGCAAGCTCAAGTTGCTGCTCGATCAAATCTCCAGCTTCTTCAATCAACCGCGCCCGATCCACAAGACTCGTTGTCGCATCCAGATACCCCTTCTTCCAAGTTGCGTACTCGTCCTCGTTCAGGAAGCGATAGCCATAGAGTAGCGTACGGAGACCCTCCGTGGCGAAGTCGTTGATATGCTGGAAGCAACGCTCGATGACGGCAGCTTCATCGGCTGCAACATTTTCATCGACCATCTCCTCCATCTCCTCCATCTGTATCGAGCTTCTAGCCTCCGAGTAAGCAACGGAAAGCCGAGCCAGACCCGATGGTCGAGGAGACTCGTAGGGGGTGTCCTCGTGGATGGACTGTATGTCAAAGTCGTTCTCGCGCTCTCGCAGCCACTGATCTATCTCGGCTCGAACCGGTTGAACAGATCGACCGCTGGTGCTGGGCCGTCCGATGCCGCTGATACTGGCTCGATTGAACGAGGGCCTGCCCATAGAGAGACTAGCACGAGCGGCTTGGCCGAGAGTCATGCTTTTTCGCCCTCCGACGCTGCTGCGTCGCTCCATCTGCTCACTCTTCCGCGCAATTGCATATTGTGCTTCCAGACTCTTCCTCTTGTTCGCCCGTCGTTCAATTTCCACCATCTTCTTGTTCGCTAGTGAGGCCAACTTGAGCCGCTGCATGACAATTGAATCTGCACCCTTGCAGAATAAACATATACGGCCATCGGGGAAACGCACAACGATAGACATTCTCTTTCTCTTGCTGGTGAACTCGACAACATCAAGAGTCTCGTATACTTCCAAAACAGGCTCGCCATCTGGTCCAGACGGCATGAGCTTGAGAGTGATGGTTCGCACGTCACGATTAATTACGAGGAAACCCATATCTTGCGCAGCCTGAACAAGTGCAAGCTCGTCTGGAGAAGATGCCATGAACTGCGTCTTGCCATCTTCTTGCAATTCCGGGAGACATGTGTGGCAAAGCGCAAGCGACAAGAGAAACATGCGAGCTTTCTTCGAGAAATGGGTGTGTGGCCTGCGCTGCATGTATCGAAGCATGTCGCCAGTCAGCAACTCGCGTTGTGATTTGGTAGGTCTCGCCGACGATTGCCATTTCGATCCGGATGCTTCAGCTTCTCCAGTAGCGGCCGTTTCGACTTGTTCGAGAGGAGACATGGTGGCCTCGATCGGCGTAGTGGCATCTTTCGCTGATCGTAAGCTCTTTCTCACCGGCTGCTTGCCTTTTCTCTTTTTATTGAGAAGCTTCTTCTTGCGAGTCTCTTTCAGATCAGCATCATGGAGCCAGGCAACTCCTGCAATGCTCATCTTTCGGAACTTCATCGAGTTGTCCGTGAGAGTGCCAGTCTTGTCCGAAAAGATATAGCTGATTTGCCCCAGTTCCTCGTTGATAGTCGAAGTCCTCGGTTCGCAGGGCGTACCTGATATCTCGTCATACATATCGACATCCCCAGCGAGGAACCACATCTGCGCAAGTTTGACAATCTCCAAACTCACGTAGAGAGATAGCGGAATCATGGTGTTAAACATGATGATGAATGAGGTGAGGTTGGGGAAAAATGCAACGGACGCGTCGGAGAGATACCACAGGTTTTTCTCTGTGCGATCTGACCAAATCTGATAAGCCACGGTGTTGAAGATGGCGAGGGCCAGGACGAATATAACGATTATTATGACGATTCTGTTGACCACAAATTGGAGCGACGGTGCCTTGATGCGAGGGTTCTTGTTCGAATTCATCCGGATACGGCATTCCTCGCCTGAGTAAATGACCATTCCTACAGCATCCGCTGTGTTTCTCAGAATACTTCCCCGATAGATGATCTCATTTACCGTCAACGGAGCCTGCTTTCCATCCACTGTAACACGGCCCTCGAAGCTGTAGAGGTCCTGATTCGGGTCCTCGACGACAAAGTGTGCATTGCAGGTGGTGACATCTTCCTGGGTTTCAATAGCCTTGGAGATGGACGCGGTGGTTTGCTTGCTCTTGAGATTAGTTTCCCCGTCCAGCGCCATTGTCTCGACATAAGCAACTCCATTCTCGCCACTAGTGTGGAGAAGAGCCAAGTCTGCGGGCGCCGAATCGTCACGTTCGAGTTTTATGATGTCTCCCACTTGTACATCCTGCCATTTGATGGATTCCCAGTACAGGGATCCAGTTGACGCCGACGTCGAGGTGTCTTCATTAGTAGAGCTCCGGGTGAGAGGTGATTTGTTTGCTCGGAGCACTTGGGCCTCATGATTGTTCTCGGTCTTGTCGAGTCGATATCTCCTCAAGTCATCGTATCCTTCCTTTGCTATGGATATGCTAACGAAAAAAAGTAGTGGCACTATGGTGGTATAGGTTCCTGTTGTACTGAGGCCGGGTATCATCTGAAGTATAGAAACACAAAGAAAGTAGAAATTGGCAAGTTTGGAGAACTGAGCGACTAATTGCCGGGGGAGGAAATTCCAGGCGGAGTAGCGGGTGGAACGGATCCAATTGCTGGTATATGGTTGATGAGTTCGTTCGTCGGTGAGCCGGTCCTTCCGGAAGGCGTCCAGGTCAATGTGCCGCCCATCTTTACTCGGCGGAATATCCTTTATGCGAAGAACGAACTTCCTCGCGCGAGCACCGAACGCGCGGGCGCTCTTCATCATACCCGTCCTCCTCTCCTTGGTCTGCAGCCATGTATCGTAATTGGGAAGCGCCATCGGGCCTTTACCGAGCTTGGTCTTGACATCCGGGGCGAAGTCGATAGCTGCAGGTGCGGGTGCAACTGAAATGGTGAGGTCCTTTGCCTTGGTTGCAGCCTCGTCGTCGCTCGATCCGTATCCGTCGATCCGTTCCAATGGCTGCCGTGAAGACCCTGCCCTCTGCTCCAACTCGAACCCCTCCTCCGGGGATTGTGCCTGGTACGAGACGTTCCTTTTGAATAGAGAGCTACGCAGCGATAGTCCACGACGTCGGTTCGGAGAGAGCGGAGATATCCGTGGTGCACTACGCGGTGATACGGGCGAGAGATGCGAAGGCGACGGTTCCTCTCCTTCCCCCAGCACAGAGGACCCCACAGACGTCGCATGCGTGTCGAGGGTGAGGTCCGGTGCGCCAGACCGCGCCCTCATCCCAGCGTGTATATTCTCTGCCGTCCCTGGCCTCGGGCTCTGTCCGGGTGCATGTTCGAGATCGGTGGAGAAGCGGACTCGAGGCGCCGTTTCGGTCGATAATCGCGAGGGACCAAACGGTCTGGCGGGGGTGTCGACCGCTGAGGACTGGGAGGCAGGAGCTGCTATTGCCGCAGGCTGAGGGTTCGCTGTGCTGTGAGGTGAAGATGTCGGTGCAGCGTCTCCGCCCTGCGCTGGCACCTCCAGGTCGTCATCGTCGGGACGGGACGGGCGTCGTTTGCGAATGCCTTCATCGGGGCGCTCTCCTCCTGCTGACATGACTGGGGCGCATTCGGAGCGTCGTCAAACAATTCCAGATCGAGGGTAACAGTATCCTTCCTGTATCTGCCGGGGGCGACGGGCGTTCGGGGCGATGGCTAATGGACTTGGCGGCTTGTCGAGGGTGTTGGCCGGACACGATTACGCGTCGATGGGAGAGGGGAGGCACGGCGAGGTGTGCATCTTCAACGATGCGAGCGAGCGACGAGAGGCCTAACGCCAAGTGGAGGAGTGTACAGTACGAGGTTGCTTGTTAAGCGGATGAACCTTGGACAGCCGATGTACCCGGTCGCGATGTCCGCCCTAAATTCGACCTCTGGCGTACCTGTAGAACGTGAGAACTCCGGCGCCGAACATGATAATTCAATGGCCAAAGGAAAATTCGCATACCCAAGTGGGCATAAAACCACGCATCTCGTCTCATCCTACACTTGATTCGCTGCACACCACGCGCAAGAGTCACAGCACAGCAGGCAAATAAGCAAGCAAGCAAACAAGACACATAAATAAGTGTGACCCAAGGTCCAAAAACTTGCATTTGCACCTGAAGCCAGCCAGCCTACTTGCTAAATGCATCCCATCTCTCCAACTCTAACTGAAGCCCAAACTCGACTGCTAACAATACGACCCCTAACAATATGGTATAACGACGAATACACTCCTACTCGACGGCACGCCTGTCCGTCAGTCAATCGAGCTCCATCCACCACCTACTGTTTCTTAATTCAAAAACCCCCGCTTCCTCTCCAACAAAACTCCAATATACATTGTCCGTCCAAAGCCATTCATTCAATCTGATGATGTTGTCGAGAAGGGGGGATGGTATCCGGTCGTGTCGCTTCATTAAGTTATGAAATTCGAGGAAATATGATGATGAGCCGAAGCGCCTTGCAATATGCGGCATAAATAAAACTTGCACCCCAATGATATGATGATGACGTGGTAACAAAAGGAATTAGGACGGCCGCCATCTTTCAGTTCGCTGCCACACACCAGTGTCGGTGGAACACCCAGGCGCTCTTCTGACAATCTTTGCTGCAATACTTTGTGCGTCGGCACCGGCGACACTTGGCAAATTGCCGCGTGTACTCTTCCCATTTGCCGCATTGGTAGTACGCACACTGCCGGATGCCACCTCTTGAGTCGTCTTTGCGACACAGATTCCGCATGACCACGCTCGCCCAATACTGCATGTCCGAGGTGTGGTGGCGCACGGTAAACTTCTCGACCAAGGGGAAAATATTGAAGTCATCTGCAAGCTCGTACTCCTCCAATTCTTCCTCTTCCTCCTCCTTCTTGACTGCGGGGCTAACGACTTCTCCATCCAGCAGCTGCAGGTCCGAGCCGATCTTGAGTTTGGGAACGAGATGGGACTTTTGGAAGTACGTTCGCAGGTTGCAATATTTGGATACGTACGCCAGCAGCTGCAGGGACATGAGCACATCTTCGTCGCGAGGCATGGCAGCGAGCACACCGGCCGTGGCGTTGCGATCCTGCGAGTATCGAGGGTACCACGGCGGAGGAGGGTTCGCGTTTACATTAATAACGGGCTGGACGGGAGAGAAGCCACCGATGGGGCCAGTGGTCTGGGTATTAGCGGGGTTGATTAGGCTTCCGTCCAGGGCGGGGCGGTGTGTTATGTTGAAGGTCTCATGGCCCTCGTCTGTCCCTTCTGAAGGTGCGGCAATGGGAACCGGAGTAGCGCCTGCTTCGAGCATCTCCGCATTATCGACAATGTCCGCCATATTAATCTCGTTCTGGATGCCCACGATCGGTTCGTTCACAGCCGGTCCTGCGGTTGTGGCAGCGTCCGCAGACAGGTCTTCGTGTTGTGCGTCGAGATCCGATTCCCCAGACATGGAAAGCTGGTGACGGATCGAAGGGCGGCGACGTGACCGGCCAAGGCCCGTTCTGGGGCTAGTCTGGCGGGCCTGGGGAGCATTAGGCGTGGTTGGAGATTCTGGTTGGGAGGTGATCTCTCCTTGCAACGCGGGAAGCATCGAAGGCAGTCGATCGACATCTCGCACGGGCCTCAGAGCAAACGTGTCTGTGGTCTCCATGACCGGCAATGAGGTGACCAGAGGCTGTGCGATATTACGAGTATTACTCCCGACGGGTCCAAAGAGCTGGGCTCTGCCTTCGTGGCTGCGGTGGTGATGGTGGTTGGGGGGGCGGCCACGCGTGAAAGAAGTCCGCTCAGGCGGTGAGCTCATGGCAAAGGCTGGGGTGGGGGTCGTGTCCCCGGCCTGGGACTCCAGCGGTGCCTGGATGAAAGCCTGGGGGATCTCGATTGGAGGAGGCACGGCACGTCGTGTCCGTTCGGCTCGGTGGCCTGAGCCGGACGTGATCTCGCCTGACCGGGACGAATGGTGTCTGCTGGACGTGCCTAGCCTAGCATTTCGCCGCAGCTCGGCCTCGGCTCGCTCTCTGCACTTGTCGACGACCTTGATGTAGTTGTCGAGGATGGTTGCAATGACGGGCACCATGTCGGCTTCCACGACCCGCGTCCGGACGTTCTCGGACCCTCGCACGCCGATGTTGAAGATGCACTGGAAGGCGAGGTTCCACTTCCACATGTCCATCATGTCCTTGCTGCGGCCCTCTTTGAGGATGCATATCAATCGCTCAATGCCGCCGTCGACGGTGAGGATGTCCCGTATCCGCGCCGACGAGGTTGTGAGGTAGGCGAGGTGGTTGAGCGAGTTGATGAGCGGCAGGGTCGAGGTGCAGTCGAGGGCGCGGCGGTCGTACAGGGCGGTGGTGATGCCGACCGAGGCCTTGTTGGCATTGGGGATGCTGAAGTTGACTTCGCGCATGTTTGCTCGCGTCTCGTGGCCGTGGCCGTGGCCGTGGGTGAAGATGGGAGGGCTGGGGCGAGGGCAGCGCTAGTGTGGCATGTGGTGGAAGGCGGGCGGGCGGGCGAGGCGTGGACGGGGCAAACAGAGGCTGCTCGCAGGGAGAGGCGGCGCAGCCAGTGCTTTCTTCTCAGGATGCGGATGCGGGCCCGTGTCCGTGTGCTGGCGGGCGAGAGTCCGGGTCGGACGAGCAAACTGGGCTGTCAGGCGGCGTGCTCGAGGTTGAAAGGGCTCGCAAACAGCCGGACTCGGGCGAGGGGGAGGCAATATGGAGGCTGAGGCGCGAAAGGGGGGGCGCGAGAGGGCAGGCCGGGGGAGATGAGGATGTTTGCTATGCGTTAGGGGTGTGGCAGGCCCAAGCAAGTGCGTGTGGCAAGGCGGCGGAGAGGCGCTGGAGGGGGTGGAGCCAGCAGTGCCGTGCCGTGCAGGCAGCGCAGAGCAGGCAGCGCTGGGGGGGGGGTGTCGCGGTGGGCGGGTTCGCAGCGGGACTAGAGTATGTCGTGGATGAGGCTGCAGCGGGATGAATGGGAGGGAGAGGCACGGCGGTGGAGGTGTGATGGGCGAGGTGGAGAAGGGCCAGGGAGCAGCCGTGGGCGGCGTGATTGGCCCGCGCGGCGGCACCAGGCCTCGACGTGCAATTTTATGCGTTCAAGAATAACCTCGCCGCGGCAGCCGTCGACGGAGTCGCAGATAGAAGGCGAGCTCATGGCGCGCATGTCTGTCTGCCCATGGGCGCCCATTTCAAGGCCGTCGTCGCGTTCTCGCCCTCGCCCTCGCCCTCGCCTTCGCCCTCGCCCGCCGTGTGCTGAGCAGTCGGCGCCCTTTGTCAGCACGGCCACGGGCAATCAATCAGTCGTGGCCCCCTCTGTATTTGAAACCCGTCTGGCCGTGTCCGCAAGGAGACGGCCGGGCGTTGTGCAGGCCCTCCGCGGCGCCAGCTGTCTGTCGGGCTGTCACCACCCGCCGGCGACGGATGGACTGAGCGACGACCGTGGTCTGCAGAGGCATGGCCATGCATCGCCGCCCACTCGGCCACTCGGGAGGCCGCCGCAGTCCCGCATGGGCAACTCGCTTATCTTCATGGACGGCTATGTGCGTGCAGTAATTCGCTGCGTCCCGGGCCCTATGGCTTGGTGGTGGGCCAGGTCGCTATCCTCGTCGGCCACGGAGACAGGACAGAACATGTCCACACACATACAGTGCCCATGGCAGGCCTAGAACAACCCGTACGCCGAGCGCACGCCGTGATGCGGCGAGCGATGACGGCTGAAACCTCACCCTCTCGCTGCTCGGGGGCAGCTGAAAATTTATGATTCGACTCGGTGCGCCGTACGTCGTCGCCAACATCTCGCAGCGTGCAGCATCGTCGTCCCTCAATGGCTAACGGTCCCCTTGCTTTTTCCCTCCGCCCTCCTTAACCACGGCGCCCCTCCCCCCTCCGCTACCAGAGATACTCTCCCGTCGCTACCATCTCTCGCCATGGCCTCCCCGTCAGCCACCAAGGTGCACGACTTCGCAACACCCACATCGCCACAGGCGTCGCCGCAGAGCCCCGCCCATCCCCATCCTCACCAGCACCCGCACTTTGGCGGTGACCTCCGCATCGAGACCGATGCCCATGCCCACGCCCACGCACGCTCTCGCGGCCGCTCCATAGGCTCCATGACGGCCACGGGCGCGCAAATCGACGGCAACAGCCTCCTCTCTCCCTCGCGCGCCTCCATCGACACCCTGCGTCGCCGCCCCACGCGCTCCAACACGGTGCGACACTACCATTCGCCCACGCGTCTCAAGTGGGAGGAGCCCGGCGCAGAGCCAGGTATCGACACCAAGAAAGAAAACGAGACACACTACAGTCTCACGCAGCACTGCGAGATCACCGTCGTCGACTTCTCCGATGAGCGCGTCGAGACCCACACGCTGGACAACGACGACCTGGACGAATTCCTGAAGCAACCCAAGGAGGCCTGGGTGCAATGCCGCTGGATCAATGTCAATGGCCTGAGCTGGGACGTCATTAGGGCCCTGGGAAACCACAAGGGACTGCACCGTCTGGCAATCGAGGACTTGATGAACACGCGCGGGAGGACCAAGGTGGATTGGTACTCGGATCAAGCTTTTTGTGAGTCCAAGTCTTTGTCCAGCCTTTCGTATCCCCAGCCACACTTCGCCGTTTGCGGCAAGGCCTTCAACATGCACTATGTGACCATTCACTAACAACCCAAAGTGCTCTTGACCCTCTCCAAGCTGGTCCGGATCCCCGACGATGATTCCGATAGTAGCGATTCCGATGCTGACCTCGAGCCGAGGAAACCCAAAAGGCAAAAGAAGAAACCAACCTCCTTCTTCGGGCGCGTCAAGGGTGCATTTACCCCTAAATCGGGCGACGCCGTGGACGTCGAGAGCTCATGGCCGGCTCAGGAGAAGGGCTACAACATCGAGGGCGCTGTCACGTCGCGCAGGCGTGAGTCCACGACACAAGCACAAATGGTGCGCACGCTCCAGCGCTATCGCGGCGGCCCAAATCTGGACAGGACCATTTACATGGAGCAGCACTCTGCGCTGGCCAAGAAGAAACTGGCCGTCAGCGTAGAGCAAGTGTCTGTGTTTGTATGCGCCGACAACACGGTGATTTCCTTCTTCGAGCACTCGGCTAGCGAGATCGCAGAGCCCATTCTCAAACGCATCAATTCCGAGGATACCATCATCCGCCGCAGCTGCGACGCCAGCATGGTCGTCCAAGCCATCATCGACGCAATCATTGATTTGGCCATCCCCGTCGTCGCCGCCTACGAAGACGCAATGGGCGAGCTCGAACTCGATGTCTTGAGAGATCCCGACATCCGCCACTCGCAGCTCCTCTACATTCTCACCACCGAAGTCTCCCTGCTCCGAAACACCATCCAGCCCGTCGTGTCCCTCATCAACGCCCTGCGCGACCACAAATCCGAGCCCATCTCCACCCCAGGCCTATCAGGCATGCCACCCCGCCGAACCATTTCCTCCATCACCATCTCCCCACTCGCACACACCTATCTCGGTGACGTGGAAGACCACTGCATCATGATCACCGCCTCGCTGGACCAGATGCGGCGGGCAGCGGACAACCTAATCGACCTCATCTTCAACATGATGGGTGCGTTGCAAAACGAGTCCATGAAGCAGCTCACGGCCGTCACCATCTTCTTCCTGCCCCTGACCTTTCTCGTCGGCTACTTTGGCCAGAACTTCGACCGCTTCAACGGCGTCCAGCACCACTCGGACGCCTTCTTCTGGGTCATTGCGGTCCCCGTCATGGCCATCACCGTCATGGTGCTCATGAGCGACATGGTGCTCCGCAAGGTGCAGAAGTGGCGCGGCCACTGGAAGATTCGCCAGGTCAAGCGGAGGTCGGGCCCGTTGAGGGATGACAGGAAGGGCGTCTCGGGCGGCGTGGCCCTCGCCATGGGGCTCCAGCATGAGGACAAGCACGGCAAGAAGAAGATGAAGAAGCGCCAGACGATGTATACGCGGAACATGAAGGGCCAGATTGGCGGCTCGTTCTGAGCCGTGCGTGAGCAGGATGGAATGTACGCTACACTTTACTTTGCGAGCTACTCGATGACATGCATGGCGAGATATGTCTTCTCTTTTGTCATAGATGGGTGCATGGATGGATGCATAGATGGGCAGCGTGGGTGGGATGCGTGCATAAGCGGTCGTCGGCCTTTCTTCTAATATTGATACCCATTGGATCTGGAACCCTCGAATTGGAAATACCATCTGTTGTCTATTGTCTGTCTTCCGTCGTCTATAGGGATTAGAAACCCCAGTGCGTTCCGTACCTTGCATCGTTTTTTTGTCTGTGACTTTGACCACCATGTCTTGGGCCCGCGGCTGGGCTTCGCTTCGATAGATTCCTCCTTGGTTCCTTGCCCACCTACCTACTTCCTCACTTCCTTTAGTGAAGGCTAATCCATGACCAAGGCGCGGCCTTGGCGTCGCGTTTACCAAAAAGAAAAAAAGGGCTTCTTGCTGTTTCGTTGCCGAGTGTATGTATGTATGTATGTATGTATATATGTATGTATATACGCCACACCCCAACCCATCCAACCCGCCATTCCGTCCCCGCCGCCGCAGCGCAGCGCAAGGAGAAGATAGAGTTGACCCGCTGGCTTGGTCCGTCCGCAGTCAAACTGTTCCCCCCACGACGCCACAACAACCACGCCCATGCTGCTAATGGTACGGGCGATGTGGAAACGTGGGTTCATCTGTTTGTGCGTTGTTTGTGAAGGGGTACTACCTTTGTTTTGTTTTTGGTCTTGGCTTTTGTCTTGGCTTTTTGCTTTTGGTGTTTGGGTTTGTGGGGAGGGGATGGATGTGGGGAGACGGCGAGAGAGAGAAATGTAGAGGTGGTTGCTTGGTTACTTTTGTACCCTGGATATATGTAGAGGGGTTGAGGGTGGGTAGTGTTGTTATGAGGGGTTGAGTAGGAGCTGTTTTTTGAAGGTGTTTTTGAGGGCTGAGGCGGTTGGGTGGCGGTTGGATGGGGTGGGGTTGGTCGGTCCTTTGGTTTTCTCTTATGGGGTTGGTGGTTGGTGGTAGTTGGTGGGATACTGGATTCGGGGGGTAGAGAAGAAGAAAGAAGAAAAAGTGGGGGAGAAGAGAAAGAAGAAAAAGTAGAGGAGAAGAAGAAAGATTCATGCTTCCAGTTAAGAGAACGTGTACCCGACAAATCAAACAACCCAGATTATCCTTCCCACAATAGTACTACACTCAGTCTTATCCAACCCCCAAGCCAAAGGTATGACAACAAAAGACATATGAACAAGGTAGTGTGTAGCCCCTATCAATCAGATCAGCGGTACGATGTTAGTCGACACAACAGACGACTCTTGAATCACCACGTAGTTATAGCGAGTGTATACCCCCTTCCAACAAGAACGTTAGCCACACCCACACTTTCAGCAGCCAACGGGAAGAGCACTCAGTCAGCAGGGAACGGGTATTCAATATCATTCAGCATAATCCACCATCTACCAAAAGCGCACACACACACACGCCCCCAAAAACCGACCGAATCCGGCGGCGCAAAAAGATCCTCGCAGGCCCAGAAAATGCTCGACAGCTGACGCTGGTGGCTCTGCGGCGCACGCTAGCATCATGTCTACATACATGTATTTGTTATACGACGTCGAATGGACACGGAACGCCGCCCAATGCAGAAGAAAACGTGAGGTGGGAAGGACGGGAGAGGAGAAAGCAGGTAGGAGTTGGGGGGAAGTTTAGCGGAATGCTTGGACAGCAGTTGCTCTATGAGATCTGGGTGATCTTGCACTGCCAGCCTGACGCCTTGTTGAGGAGAGGAAGACTGCAGAATGTTAGCATATCTCCGGAAGAGAGTAAGTGGAGTGCAGAGATGCGTACCTAGCCCCCAAGCACCATCCCAACTCATTGCCCTTAATCTTCTTCGCGATCTTGACTTCCCGGTCAATCGGCATGTCGTATCCAGTATGCAAGAGCGCCAGCTGGAAGTTCAAGTCCAAGCACCACTCCGGACGATCCCTGAGCTCCTCCATGGCCTTGGGGATGGCGCTGAAGATATCCCACGCCTGTTCTCCGTGGCACACGCGCGAAGCGAGGTCCCTCAATTCGCTCAGGCTGAAAGACTCGGGCATGCCGAGGGGCTGCGTGCGGTCGTAGAAGTACGAGAAGAGATAGACGTCCTCGCGGGAAAATGTCTTCTCGAACGAGGGCTGGTGGACGCCGCGGAAGGCGCAGGGAGCTAGCTTGCACTCGGCGTCCTTCTGAAGCGTCTTCTCGGCGAAGGCGCGGCATTGCGTGGGAGCGCCCTCGGCGGGACCGGTCATGTTGACGGTGACGGAGGCTCCAAGAGGATGCTTGTCGGGGAGGTGGACTTCGATTTGCTTGCTCATCTTCGGGGCGATGCAGGGGTTCGTGATAGGCTTTTGCAGCCAGGCTTTGGTCTCGTCATCCTTGTTCTCTTGGTGGACGCTGTCCACGATGACGGAGTGCAGGTTGTTGCGGGCCTCCATCAGTCCGTATCCAAGGTAGGAGTGCTGATAAAGGGTAAAGTCACGGCCGCCGAAGTTGAGCTCGTACTTGTGGTCGCCCTCTGCGAGCTTGGCGGGCAAGCCTCCATCGGCGCTGTCCTTGAAAGTAGGCTGGAAGACGATCTGGGTAGAGCCACCGCCGAGATCGAGCACAGCAGCCGTAGGCGTCTTATCAGGGCCTCCAATCTTGCCGAGAAGGTAATTGGCCGTGATCCAAGCATACACTCCTTCATCTTTGCCGTCCATGACCTCCACACCGCCCTTGTCCTCAGCGACGACGGGGAAGGGGTATTTGGTCTCGAGGCGATGGCGGACAGCTTTGAGGATCTTCTCGCTCATTTCGTCTCCAAGCTTGCGGAGACCAGCGGTCGCCTTCACGGCGACCGGTGTGCATCCTTGGTAGCTCTTGGGCACATTCTTGATGGCCACTTCTAGCAGGGGGTCCAAGCTCGACGCAGCGCCCTCGGCATCCGTCTTGTAGGACGACAAGCCAGACCCGCCGTCCCTCTTCGCAGTCTGCTCGAAGACCTCGCTCTCAAGCTCGGGAGTAGAGCCACAGTTGTTGAACTTGTAAACGTGGATGCGGGAGCCGGTGCTGCCAGCGTCGATCATGAGGGCATATTGAATGAGCGGCTTGTCCTTGGAGATGGACTTTAAGCATTTAGACGTCTCTGCGCCCGGGTTTGCCGTGTTGCCGTCTGAGGGGGAGGAAGGCCCTGAGGAGAACAAGTTAGCGACGTATGCCTTGCCACCACTCCGCACCCAAACTTACCCTGGGGCAAGCCATTTCGCGGCGCAAATAAGTATAGAACTAGTAAAATGAAAGCGATTATTCCTCCGGTCTTCAAATACCGCACCCTCTGCCCCTGATTCATGGCGGAGCCCTTGAGATCGTTCATGAAGTTGGCTGAGGTGGTTGCGTGGTGTCGGCGGTCTGACAGTTCGAACCGGTCGTCGATGGGGTCGGTGTTACTGCGCGGAAGGGAGACGGATGTACGTCTACGTGTGCCTCCTGAGAAGCTGAGGTAGGACCAAATATTGGGACGTCGTTGGACGTCAACTCCGCTGGACATATGGGGGTGGAAGGAATGCTAGTAGTGGTGCCGCATGGGAGGAGACTAGGTCTGGGAAAATCAGCTGCGGCGGCTCACGGTGGGTGCACGAAATAGAGGGGGAGGTGCAAAGAGGAAACGTACGAGGCAACAGCGTCCTAGGTAGCAATTCAATCTCTTGAAGATGGCGATTGGCGTCGTGCTGGAGCCCCTATGTTGCACCCGCGTCGTGTTCTTTTTTCTGGGCCTGAGGCTTGGCGAAGATTGCTGGCCGTGGCGTTGATTGGTGCGGAACCACCGCCGCTACTCCTCCAATTGCGCCTGGGCATTCCTCAACATCTTGATTCTTACTCCGGGATACACGTTTGCGGCATTGGGAAGCCCAGTGGGATAGAGAGGAGGATTGAGTAGGGACTGCGTTATGTCATCGGTACGCCGAGGCCGGAGGTGCAATATTTTTTTGGCCTCTTTAGTTTTTGAATCACTTCTAGTCCTAAATCCTCTTATGCTCCTTTCATAATCTAGATCTAGAGGTTGCAGTAAAGCCGTCCGTTGTGGTGTGCAGCCCTCGTTGATGGCCTTAGACCACGAATACCCGTTATAATGTAGCTACCCAGGTAGCCAGTTGATTGCACAAACGGGAGCGTTTATTCAGTGTTTGATGCCTTGATACACCGCAAGCAACCCACTCCTTCATCGTATCTTCTTGATCCTTTAGTTTATTCTTCTATCATTCATCAGAACGCCTGTCAAGTTATTTCTCATTGGCCACCGACTGAACGGGCTACGTCTATTCAAATCTCTATACTACCATTTCTCAACTTTAGATTCGCCTAACCCTCCATGTATGCACGTCGCGAAGGCTCGATATAGTTGATAACTGAAGCGTACGGGCCAAGCCAACATCCAAGCTCTCCTTGTTGTCTTTTTCGGATCCATGAAACTATCAGTTGATTTGGGCCTGGTTACTTGCAAGACCTAATACAACACACTATCGACCGTCCCCAGAATTATTTTTTTGGTTTTTGAAACCGGCCCTACTTAGGCATCTGAATCCTATGCAGCTTTCATTCTGGGAAAAGCAGCTTGGATTTTCAATGTTCATCCTGAGCCCTACAATCTGGCGGCCTTTACACTTATTACAAACTTCTAGGCGACTTTCTTTCCTTTCCTACATTTCGCTCTTATGCAACAGAAGCTATCCATTTCATTGTTTGGGGCTAGATTGGATTACACAATGGTGGTCTCCAAGGTAGCTATATTGCGCAACTTTTAGAAATTTAAATTGTAAGACGGGAAGGGTCGTTTGAAACTAACGATATTTCGAGGCCTCCAGCAGGCGAAGTCTAGATGCCTGCTCCCTTGGTGATGGCGGCGCATTCAATCAACACTGTCGGAGCAGGAGCTCAAAGCGGGAATTGAGGCAATGGGTGATCCGACAACGGGGATGTGCGACCGGGAGTATTTTATGAATTGTTATGAGTGGAGGGGAAAGAAAGGAGGGTGAGAGGTTGTTCGTGCTAATTTGCTGTAGCGGGGTGCTTTGTGACGCTGTCGTGTATTGAGGTGTAGAGGGTGGTATGGTGATGTTGTGGAATGGGGTTGGGATGTGAAGTCGTAGTAAGGCATGTGGACGATGACTTGAGATGGGGGACAATGCAGTTAGAATTAATTCAAGTACATTTTTGAGAGATTTAGTATGAGCCTTTGCGCAAATTCAAAGGGTAAAAGCAATCAAGAAATCTAGTATTCGTTACCTGAAGCCATATTGCAAACGCCAGACTCCACGCTGAGATGACCGTGTCTCTCTATAAACCGGCACCACAACGCCTCAATATTTAGAAATCTCCTCTCAGCCAAAAGTCAAGCCCGCGCGCCTCATCACAGCCTCGAACTCCTCCAACCCTACGCCTCCAGTATCCCGACCCTTTCCCTTCACTCCCCCATTCGCCTCACGAATCATATCATTCAATATGTCATCCGAGACGTCCTCCCTCAGTTCTTTCGCAACCCTCCTTAGATGTGCAAGGGTGATCGGCCCAGATCCACCATGTGTAAATAGGGTGTATGCAGCGCGGACTTCTTGCGCGTTGGCTTCTTCGTGGTACTCTTCATCCTCGTCGTCGTCGTCATCGAACCCAGCTTCCTTGTTACGGAGGGCGAGCGCGGCGTACGATATGAAGGGGTCGAAGCCGACGAAGCCGGTATTCACGGGATCTATGATAGCGAGGATAGAGGGGAGTTCCGATTTCTCAGGCGCGAGGTTCAGTGATCTGTATAGTACCGTTAGCAATCCACTTGCAGTGAGATTCCACAAAGTCGGCCGTCGCACGCACATCAAACATCGCCGCACGTCGTCCTTGCGCAATACCCCCTCCTTCGAGTTCTGATGCGCTGGATGCTGAATCGCAAACAGGCCATATGCCTCCCGGATCTCCGCTTCTTGGTCAGCGGTCAGACCGTGCTCTTTTGCGAGCTTGGAGGGGCGCTTCGCGGTAACGGTGGTTCTACTCGAGGGAGCGCGACGCTTCGGCGGCTGGGGGATATTAGCTACAAACTGCCTCGCAGCCTCTAGAATGAATTCAAATTTTACCATAGTGTTTGCCTTCAAGTGCGTGACGACCACCTAGCGAAGGTAGACGTGCCTTGCCCCTCTGTTCACTCACGCGCTCTAACAAACCGATGACGCGAAGAGCGCCAAGACCCTAGTGCCAATCTCTCGCTTAGCGCGACACGAAATCTTGACTTTAAATTTGCTGCCTGCCTCACTCTCTCTCCTTCACCTCAGTTCCCCACGTCGCCCGTCGTCTAAATACTGCCCCCATCGTCGCTCTTTTCGTTACTTTATTGCACTCTTATGTCCTCACTCGTTGTATCAACGGTCGCACTTCTTGTCTCTCTCTGAGAGCTCTTTTTTACACTTCCCTTCCCTCCGTCTTCTCGACGGTTTTGTTCTCTTTAATACCCTATCCTCCCTCCCCTCCCCTCACATCGACATCCTCTTGGGCGTAGCACCCTCTCCCGGACTCTCTGCCGGTGGAAGCTGGCGCGAACCTACAAATGACAAATGTCTCCATTTGCTTGGGAATCATGTCCATGGCAAAAGTTGGAAGACCTTCGGGCATTGCCCACAGTCTGGAAGTAGCACCTTCTACCGGATGAGTTGCCCGGTGGAGTTAAAGGAGCAAACTCAAGAATTTCTGGTATAACCAAAAGCAACCTGTCCATGGTGGCGGTGCACAATGGAAAAACCACATCGGGCATTGACCCCAAAAGTCAGGAGACGTCCTGCATCTCCTAGGGTGATCCTCAATAGGGCTGTGGGAAAACCAAGACCATCCGGAAACACTACTGAACAAGTTTTGGTACAAGCGGAGCACGGTACACCCTAAGGATTTCAAATGTCGACGACGAGAAAGCACCGTCGAGCGAGCACCAAGCGCACAGCGATATGTTAGGAGACTCCGACGTCAATCTGGAAAACCAAAACGCCGAGAAAGAGCGCAGGTACCCAGAGTCGGGTAAGGACCTTCTCAACTGCTGTGAGTGGCGTTTGTGGTGAATGCACATAGTGCAAGGACCGAGTACATTCGTCCCGCCTGGAACCCTGGTGGAATCATCCTCGACCCCACTCCGCCAAAGTCTTGCCTGGAATGGCTTGAATCAAGGATTTTCGCCTGCAATGGCTTAAATTGAGGAGTTGCGCCTGCAATGGCTTGAATCAAAAGTTTTGCCTGCAATGGCTAGACCGTGGACCTCTGCAGTAGGGGGCATCCCCCGATACTGAGAGAGGAATCAGGAGAGGCCAGACCTCTGCAAAGAGCTTCTGGCAGGTCTCGGAATCCAATCTCGGTGGAAGAAGCCAACAGACATTGAACCACCTTCGGGAGATTCTGATAGGCCGAAAGGTCCCTGGCATATTTTACTCAGAGGTACCCATGTGCTCGAGCTATTGAGTGTACTAAGGCGGTTGTTGGAGAAGATAGCCAAATCGGTTGCTTCAAGACACTGCCCTAAACTGAATATTCATGGAACATACGATCACGTCTCGGTACACTATGATCTTCGGAGTCGTAGCCTGAACCCGCCATGACGAGTTCTGCGCCAAAAGTCTCAATATGAAAGTGTACCGAAAAGACTAGGTCTGAAAATCCAAAAATCGGCGCCAGTCATTGCACTCATATACCCACTGTGCGCCGCAAACCCTTGAAACCGGTCCCAGCACAACGGCTTGTTGCGAGTACAGCTAAGTTACGAACAACAGGCAGAGATGTCCGT
This sequence comes from Melanomma pulvis-pyrius CBS 109.77, assembly GCA_010093585.1. Classification (NCBI taxonomy): domain Eukaryota; kingdom Fungi; phylum Ascomycota; class Dothideomycetes; order Pleosporales; family Melanommataceae; genus Melanomma; species Melanomma pulvis-pyrius. The sequence continues at coordinate 56,060 of MU001823.1, forward strand.
TGCATCTGGCTACAGTACGATGAAGCTTCACAGCATACGCTCGACCATGGAATGTCCGGACACGCAAACAAAGGTCGTACCTGAAACTTGGGTCTCGCTCGTAGGTCCGCCCCTGCGACGTGACTCTTGCGATCTTGGGCATCTCCAAAATCACGTCTGTTTGGCAAGAGAACAGATCGTGCTGGACCGCGGCGACCTTGTCCTCTTCGCACGACTGCCTAATGTCCTGTGCGCAACGACCTGGTTGCTCGGTCTCTCCCCATGTAGACCTATCGAAGCTAGACTTGAGCCGGGATTCTAATTTTCTCGTCGCCTCTGTCAAGGTTCCCTGTCATTGAATACCACACTGTGTTGGGATGAGGTTGCTCGATTTGTCTCCCATGGAGGATTGCGTCCAATCAGTCGAAATTTGATCTCTGGATCCAATTGACTGGGATGCAAGGTGAACGCACTTCAATCCATTGCCTCGCAATTTTATTTTGCAGAAGTCCGTCCCTGGTGGATGAATATGGAACAGGTCTGACGTCCCTGTGTGCGAGAATGGTTACTGAGGGCTTAGTGTTGATTGGTAACAATCAACACTTGTGGGTTCTGGGGGTCATGTCCATTGTGGTTTCTGGGGGTATACTCTTGTCTCTTCTCTCCTATCACCTTCCCAATCCTTTGCTGACCTGGTTTATTCCTTTTCGGTGTTAGGCTGGATGTGAGTGCCCGGAGAGCTGGGGCTTAGATGTCACTATGACTTTGTTAAATTCCGCTTCCAATTAAGCTAGAGCTTGTCTGAACGAATACCTACGATCGACAAGTGTGGACAGGGAAGCAAGATTAAACCCCTCTGTCGTTCCATACTTCGGGGGCGGCAGTGCCTTTGCTACTCGATTCGTCGAACTCATTCTGAGTTCGGGGAGAGGCAAGTTAAGGCAACATCTTTTCGTCCATCAAAAGACCTGAATACCTGGAATACATTTGTTTTCAATGCACTTCTCCTTTAATCTCATGTGACATTATTTGATAACTTGTATTTGTTATGTTCGTTGAGGGTAATAGACCAACTCGGTATGTCTTGTGCTCTACAGTTGTTCTATACATAGAGTACCATCTATGCTGAAAACTTCCCCGCGTTCACTACAACTCTCAAGTTTCCACGGCTCGATCGGAAGCGTCCTTCCGCTCTTGGTCTAGTTTATTGAACTTTCTCACCACCTGCAGCGTAGCGTAATAACTAAAGGGCAGGGCGAAGAACCATAGCCCGCAGTTTATACTCGCAGTAATGATCAGCTTGGTCGGAACAGCCTGTACTCCGAAGCCCACGGCCACACCTGCCGTCTCAATACCTCTCAGTAGCGAACTGTATCGGATCTGATCTCCAGGCGAGTCGGACAGATTCCCAATACACCAGTAAATATAATTCTCGACCATGCCCAGGCTGATACGCTCGAACATATACACACCGAATCCACGGCCGAACGCTTTCTGTTTTCCCCAGTCCAACACCGGCAGAGTGTGGCGATATTCATTCTGAATGTAAACAGCCCAGATCCAGGTAGCGCTGTTCAGTGCCGCGATGAGGGCAAACGTGGTGACTGCTCGCACCTGTCTACTCTTATGCCAGGGCAAGTCAACGAGTGAGCCTCCCAGCCATGTCGCCAGCGTTCCCACAATGGCCGACAAGAAGCTCCCTAGAGCCCTCGACCGCACCGTGAAGTACGTCGCAAGATATGTTCCGGGATACGCTTGGATCCAGCCAAAGTACCAAAATAATGGTACTAGCAGCAGAATTGACTTGCTTCTCACTAACCGCCACATTTCCCGCGCCTCGGTCCGCCACTTTATTCCCCTAGGTGCATTGATCCGCGTTCCGTCGTCCCTAATCACACGGTCCGGATTCGAGAGGAGGAGACCGAAGAAGAAGCCTAGGCATTGAATTGCGATGAAGCCCCAATACGTCTGATATCCGACTTTCCCTTTGTGGTTGATCTTGTGGTTGATGCCTAGGGATACGGCGCCTCCGATTATATTTCCGAAATTCCGGAACGTAAACCAGGTCGCGATGTATCGCCCTCGCTTGTGCGACTCGGGATACCCAGTCGCAATGGCGCCTTCAACGCTCCAAAAAAGACCGGCTGAGATCCCGCATGCCGTCGCGCCGAAGTACACGAACCAAGTTGAGCCGAACCGATTGTTGACGTAGAGGCCAGCGGCGTAGAGAGGGTAGCCTAGTGAGCCGATCGCCAGTGTATATTTGAAGCCGATGATGTTAGTTACCCAGGGCCCGGCGAAACATGTGACTGTCATGAAGGCGTATAATAAAGCGTTGGCAGCATTCACCAGGTCTGGTGACTGCGAACCGCCGACTCCTAGCCCGTTCATGGCACTCCATATTCCTGGGGCGCAGAAGGCGCATATTCCGACGACGAGGATTTGGAATAGTGTCGTGCGGAAGAAAGGGGGTTTGATGTGGGAAGGATGAGTTTGTTCGCTGATTGCCGGAGATCGAGAACCAGTATATAGTTCTTCGTCTTTGATTTTGGCGGATTCGAGCTTTCCCGCAGGGATGTCAGAATTTGACATGATTGCGAATTGAAATAATTCCCAATGAAGATGAACTGGATGCAAGTTACACTCCGGTAGACAGAGCTCTGGGATTTTCGATCCCGAAAGGAAGGAGACGAGACAATTGAAGATGAACTACCCTACTAACCCGACTCTTCCGGAGATATATAGACGGATATGCATCGTACGAGGTCGGCTCTCTGCTTGCGAACCTGCGAGCACGCAACATTGCGAATGTGTGACGGGGAACACCGTTATCTGTCAATTAAGCTCGAACGACTATAGCCCCAGAAGCTTAGCAACACTTATCAGAGCCAATTTGCACGCGACGGCGTGATATATGGCAAGACAGCCAACGAATAAGCATTTAAGGCTGGTTGCACAATTTTAGCATGGATAGCAGCATACTTGCGTCATACCAGGGTGGTAACGTTGACCCGGAATTCGGCAATGTTAGTTCCCCTCTTCTCGGATACTTATACTATGCTTGATATGTCTACACACTGATAAACTACCCCACATAAGAGCATTATTATATCACGTGGAAAAAATGTCAACCTCAATCACCTCTCACCAAGTTCAGCCTCTGAAACTCGATGGCGGCGGCTCCTCACCGCTCGTCTTCGAATCTTTCGACTTGCCATCCACCAACCAACGTATCCTCGGAGCACCGCATCCGCCCAACACCGTAATCCCACTCGCTCTTCGACCCTCCACCTACGGCGACGGGACCCCTGACCTCGACACTGTCATCTCCTCTATAAAGTCTCTACAAGCCCAAGACGGTCTTCTCACCAAGAAGCTCGCGCAACACGGCACCCTCCTCTTCCGAGGTCTGCCAATAAACGACGCACAAGACTTCAGCAAATTTGCCCACGCCTTCGGCTACGCGCCCCACGAAATCATCGGCATAGTCGTCAACCGGCCCCTCCTCGCTCCTAATGTCGCACCCGCAAACGAAGCCCCCAAAGATGTCCTGATCTACTCGCACAACGAGTCCCCCCAAGTTCCCCACGCGCCGGAATACATCTTCTTCTATGGACATCGCGCACCGTCCAAAGGCGGGGAGAGCCCAATCTCCTCATCTCTAGAGCTGTTCCACCGCGCGAAGGAGGAGATCCCCGCCTTCATTGAGGAGTTGGCTGCTAAGGGGATTCTAAGTAAGGTCACCTACAAGGTCGAGACACAGTATGCCGGCGGCTCTACGTTAAAGCAGGCCTTTGGTAAGGAGATTCAAGACGGCGACGACGAGGCTACGCGGCGTGCCAAGGTTGAAGCGCAGATCCAGAGGTATGGACGCGGTACGCATACAAGTTGGGAGTGGACGGATGGGGGCCAGACGCTGGTGCTGACGCATCATTTACCTGCCATTCGCACGCAGCCTAACACGAATCTGCCCACGCTGTTTACTGGGCTGGCGGCGTACTACAGGAACTTCGTGAATACGGCGAATGCGGCGAGACGGAATGTCACGCAGCAGTTGTACGGCGATGGAACTCCGATCCCGGATGCATATTTGAAGAGGTTGGCCGAGATTACTGAGGAGATTAGGGTGTTGCATCGGTGGGAGAGGGGCGATGTGTTAGTTTATGATAATGTTGTTGCGCAGTACGTACCCCTGGGATACAAACCTTCATGGTATCTTGCCAAGTCGTTGTAAGATGCCGTCTGGCTGGCACTTCAAGGTCTCTGTACAAATATCGTGACAGTGGTGTCTACTCTCTTAACTTTTGAGAATTTTGGCTGACTTTTCGTTCGCTACTTTAGACATGGTCGCCAACCTTGGGAGGGGGAGCAGGGCGATCGAGTTGTTTTGGCGAGTTTGTGGGATGGAGTTGTGCCGGGGAAGTTTGAGGGGAGTGAAGGGGAGTGGGCGAGGGTCGTGCAGGTTAGTGAGGCGTAGGTATGGGATGCCACAAGATGGCAAGGGCGCTGGACAGAAACCGCTCATTTTTGGTACCCTTTCGCATATCTAGGATACAGACCTTATGGACACAGGTGTGGATGAGTTTCACAAGTAGTGTTCGCGAATCAATTGTACTGTGCCCTTAGCCGCCCGCTCACGAACTGCATGGGTGTTCAGTTCCACAGCCTCGCCACATCGACTTATAAGCTCCAACCTTTCACATAGCACAGAATCTTTCTCATTCTCCTTTGCTCAAAACTATCTTCACCATCTTGCTTGACCGTCGCTTTTCATCCTTCTTCAATACGGCCGTCTCTTATCCAAACACCCCAGGCACGTCGTTCCTTACCCAGTTCCTATTTCTCCCTCATGGAAACAATTCTAGACGGCTCAAAGAATGCTTCAATTCCATGTTAGCAAGGAGTTCTGGGATCATCTGGAGCAGTTGTTCTACTCTACATGACGTGTAATAGTTCTAAAGAGCTTTTGTGGCGAGTTTGAAAGCGGGATCGGTCCGGTGGCCAATCTCCAGAGGCAGAATTCGAGTATCATGGTACACTTAGTACCGTGAAGGCGCCCTCCGGTAATTGCGATAACAGAGAGTACTCGCACAGATATAAAAACCCCTTCCCTCTTGCATTATATTGCGCTTCTCCTCACGCCCTCACGCCCTCACGCCATAACCTCTCCTTCTCCCGGCTACGCAATTCAGTTTCCGCATCAAGATCTACGAGGGTTTCCGTTTTCGGACTCGAGAAATGCAGCTCGATTACTCATTATAGTGACGTACTTGAGTTTTCTGTGCTTATTTAGCTGGAATGATCATATATGCCGGAAACGTGTTCTGCGTAACTCTTGAAAATGCAGTCAGCCTCTGAGTTTCGTTAGCGAATATGAAATCAAGCCCTTATTAACCGTCCAAAGCATGCAGAATGGGAAAAACGATAATTTGGGAACCAGTCAAAATTCTTACGCCTTTTCTGTGCATTAGAGCCAATGTTGCGCGGTGCATGAGGTTTGGCGCCTTCATAGCAGCTGAAGTGAGTGATGCTGGAAAAAGGCATCACCAATACAATGTTAACACGACAGCTGAAGGACGATTACATGCAAGAACATATCCCACAAGGTTGGAATCAGTATCTCGTAAGCGAAGCCTAGCTCATTGTTACATTAAACACCAGAAGGAGTGTATGTTAATCCAGATGGTAAATGGTCACTTTCTTCCTTATATTTCCACAGATACGATAGATTTTCACTCCTACGCGATTATTAGCTTTTCTAATGTCTTCAGCATCAAATTTTCGCAACTTTCCTTTCTATTTCTAATTATTACTTGTGAACTTCAACTTGGCTTAGCAAGGCTGCTCAATGCCTGGTGACACCCATCTCTAAGAAGGAAACAAGGCAAGAATAAGGCAAGAATAAGGCAAGAATAAACAAGACCAGTTACCAGATAGTGATAAAGTACAACTTCTCTAGTCTCTGGGGTACATTTTCATAGAATCATTGAGCTTACAAGTGCGGCTCTTCGGAGTCTATATAATGTGTCGTGATGGATCAGTTGGCCTTGCTACCCAAGGCAAACATCTAGAAACACTTCTCAGAAAAAACCTTTTACGCTCACAGCTTTGAAAATGGTCACAGTGATTGTCGACCCCCGATATATCGACAGAGATTTGCTCCATGCACTTCTCGCACGCTTATTCGCTGGACAATACTGGCGAGCCGAGGTAAGTGGGATATAGTGGCCTGAGGCATCCAGTGTTCGCCATGCAAAGCATAAAGGCTCTGAGGCTAATTTTATCCCAGATTCGAAGAGGGAAATGGGTCATCGAGACGCCTGAGCCTTTATCGACGGTAAGAGGAATATAGATCACAGCCTTTCGCCCGCCATACCACTCATTCTGATCATTTTAGGAACAATTGGATTCTGTCGCACCACGATAACACAACGCACGCAGAGCGAGGTGCTTACACAACCTACTCAGCCTTCTTTATGATTGATTGCCTTCTTTTTCACATTCATTTGATTGATTGCCTTCTTTTTCACATTCATTTGATCGATTGCCTTTTTTTTCACCTTCATTTGATCAATTGCCTTCTTCTCTTTCGCCTTCATTTAGCCGTACGCCTTGTTCAATTTCGCCTTTGTCCACAAGCCTGTGGCTTACTCGAGTCAGCGGTGAAGACGTGTCAGGTTACTGTTACCTTTGTGCGGCTAGTACTACCTTTGTGTCGGCATTTTCATTGGAAGTTTTTAGTCATGGCTCTTATTATGTTGTGAAGATATGAGGTCCCATTAGGTCAAGGGGTTCGAAGACGGTGTGGGGCCTTAGGCGTATAGCTCGTGATCTTCTCTTATAAATTGGCAGAAGGGTCCAACAAATTTTTCTTTCCATCGCCTTTGACAAAAATTACCTTCATTAAAGTACGGTACTTCATAATACAGATCTTCATTGCCTTTGTGACGAAATCTGTAGAAATTATTATAACCACCCCATGGCAGTTATGTACAGCCCAACCCCTTCCCAAGTTATCGATGGGCATTTCGTTGATCAGCGGCGTCTCCTGAATACTTTGCGAGATGTTTTCGGGTATTCGAATGCCGGGGTGAGCCAATTTCGAGTCGAGGTAAGGTAGTTGGGAGGAACTATTCTTTCACGCATGTTAACCAACAACTTGCAATAGCTGAGGCTCAATCGGTACAAGATTTACCCATCTGCCGCATACACGCAACCTCCACAGCTCAGCAAGGTAACGTAACACTTAACATGTTCCATTTTATCGTTGTTAATTAATGCCAGGAACAAATACTTGGTTGCCAGACTATATTTCGATAGGGTCAAGGGACCGCTTTATCGAAGTGGCGGGTTGAGCTTCTCTCCTTAAATTGTCTTTGTCGGGAGTCTAGTGGTATTTGGATGAGAGAGAGCCCCCTCAGCTGATTATGCTGGTTGATGCCTTGGTGCCTCGCTCCGCCCCGTTTACCTTCACCGGTTTTGGGTGACGCGAGCAACCGGAAACCGCCTTACCCCACTTACTGGAACCAATCGTTTGAACAAGCTACTTAGATCCGACATATGTCCAAATATAAATCAAATGGCTCTATCGTCATTCATCCGCTGTCTGCGCTTTTCATTCCATGCCTGAACTGAGGGGGTCTCGCTTGCCTGAACTTGTATACAACCTGCTTACGTAATACATTGCGGCTCATCAAACGACCATGTTGTCATATCTTGCCATGCACGACTCCAAAGCTCTACAGCGACGGATCGATGGGAGAAGCCCCGATCTTTTTAAAGCTTTTCCACCAAGACCTCAGCTACAAGTCAATTGTCTCTCCGCGTTGAGACGGCACGAACCCAACGATACTCTCGTCTATAGGCAAGACCAAACGATAGAAAATGTTGAGCAGATTGAGGCTTTAAGCAATGTACGGTTCGAAATTTAGCTTCTTTTAATTTTCATTTCAAATTCATTCAATCATTTCAATACCCGTTTTGCAAATGAAAGACTAATGTCTAAATGTTTCGCTTTTGTAGAACATTGACAACATACTGCAAGTGTTCACCATCCGGCAACAACGCTCTTGGACAACACTGGACATTTCCCAAGGCCTTTTCCAGGAATTTCTGGAAAAATACAACGTGTATCACGAATTTTGGAACTGTGCGTTTGCCTTCGGACGAAAATGCGGTGAAAATGAATTCGAATTTCCATCCTTTAGGATGAGACAGAATCCGGTAACCAACAGCAGCAGTATCTTCGGTTCGTAGATCGAAATTCATTTCTTCCATTGTAGTACATACTAGAGGTGAACGAAGTGACTGACTAAGCTAGAGTCGAGCTGCGTTCTGCGACGTGCTGAACTCAACAATCGCAAACTGACCGAAGGACAATCATCATGGTCCATCCGGCAGACGGCTGTGTATCACCGGCGTATTCCCATTCTTCCGTCTGCGCATGATTCAGACTCAATTCTTGATGCGCGGAGATATAGATCTGTCTTCCTTCTCATTTCCCCATCAAAATCCTTCGAAAGGCATTTAAAATCCTGTGCAGATGTCTCAGCCACAGAAGAGCATGCAATGTCATGGCAAAATATTTTAAGGTTGCTTGTCTTAGACACCATAAAGGGATGGCAAGAATATATGGCTTGGATGGAAGGAGAAATAAAGGAGCAGGTGCGTCGTACCTTTGGAGCTCTTCCCGATGTGTTGTTGAGTACACATCGTGAATTCTATATTCATACCACAGCTATTTACTAATTTCTAACATTTAGTCCGACCGCCTAGTATATGCGAAGGTCGAAGCCGAGAGGGCCAGTTTTGATCCTCTTACGGACTTCCAAATTAACTTCATAGATCGACAGACACTGAAGCAACTAGAGGACAAGGTAACCGAGCTGGGGGTAATTCTTTTGACAATGCAAAACACTGTTCTTAGACTGTGTGAATACGTACGCCGCTTAAGTTCCGAGGAATACTCTACCGATCTGAGCATCGTCAATACAATTATTGAAGAGCTCGAGGAGCATACCAAGGAGGCAGATATGAACCAGAGAAGAGGAGAAGCTCTTAAAATAAGAGTAAAGTCTGTAACACAGCTTGTAGGTGCATATTGTATACTCTAAGTCAAGACAATTACTTTAGAGAGCAAACACTGATCTGAGTCTAGCTTTCTGATCTGCTAAACTACGAAGACGTAGTGGCATTGAAAGGCATCGGACGTGAAACGCAAGCTGAAAGCCAATCAATGCACGAGCTTGCAGTATGTGATCTTTCTTTTGGGATATATTCAGTTCATTAGTTAATAGACTTGCAGGAAAAGACCACCAACGATGCGGCAGCAGTAAAAGTTTTGACCGTGATTAGCCTTGTTTATCTTCCTGTCACAGTTGTTACGGTAAGGCCGCCTTCTTATTAGCAACTGCGTTAAGGGTGCTCAAGGCTGAATCTGTACACAGAATTTCTTTTCTACCCAATTCGTTCGCACTACGGATAGTGGGAGCCTGCAAGTATCCACAGGTGCTTGGATACTTGCAGCAATCGCAATACCCCTAACGATCCTAACAATCGCCAGCTGGTGGTCTTGGGTGTACCTCAGGCTCCGTGGATCTTCGGGGTTGTCACTGACCGGAGACTCCATCCGTACGCTTGTTTTCAGTGGCCGGCTCTGGTCTCTTCGCTTGCATAACAGGAAATCACACGATTTAGAAAGTGGGTCCAATATCCACTCCATAGTAGGCTGTGCTTCATCTCGGGAATTACCGGCATGGCAGCCAGACGGCAGAAGCGAATCGGACGGAACCGGATCGACGAAGTTGGCTAAGGGGGGAAGCTTTGGTGCCTGAGATAGACCGGACGGAATAATTTATGTATGTAGAGAATACATCGTTTGGTACCCAATTCTCTGCGGGTGTCTGCGCCACGTTTAGCCGTACAAGGCAGACGGGATTATAGGCTCGAATCCGGTGAAACTCATGGGCCTGAGGGCACATTATGCAGAGAAAACCCCATTCGACGTGCCAGTCAATACCACAACTGTCGAAATAAGGTCCTTCTGTGCCTGATGCTATTCCCCGAGGCATATTTTTCAACCATGGTGTATATATCTTCACTTTCCCCCTTCCAAAAGCTGCTAGAAATTCATTTTCTGTTTCATCTATTCATAATTTTCTAGAACAGTCTAGTCTCCCTCAGCCTGATTATTAGGTAGTTACCGAGAACCCCTGCACCATGGGGTTCCTCTGGTGGCTTTTCTGTTGGCCAGTCAGGTTCTCCTCTCGTAACGCGCTAGAGGGGAAATGGAAATTAGGCAATAATGATGGGACGTCGACCCAAAAGAAGGTAGAAAGGCGCAAAAGCCGCACTAAGAAAGTGCTTGCTGACATTTTTACTAGCAGGATTCTATCTCGTCCTCTGTACAGATTACTGCCCATCCTACTCCTTCAGATCCTCCCACCTTCCTTAGCAAGGATCTAATTGTAGAGTCACCTTTGATTAAAAATGCTCCAACGAACGTCGTTTCATCACATGCCCAGGCTTCTCTGCGTCCTGATTTGTCATCTGTGATACGGAATGGCGACAACCTTTCTATCTCAACGCAGAGCCTCGAGACTCGCGACAACATATCATATCTAAGCAATCAATCCGGTGCACCTCGAGACGGTTCAGGATCAGGCTCGCTCCACCATGGTTTACGCCAAGCGCGCATAGAATGTGCTGGAAAGGTCAATCACAATTTCTTTGTTCCGAATTGCGAGCTCCAACAATTGATCACAATCGAAGTGGTCATAGCTACACTTCAGGCTGTTTTCCCAGACATGCCCGATACTCACGTCAAAGCTTTGGCCCAAACGATATGCGAAAGCGCTCCACGTCTGTTTGCTACCCTGGGATATATTAAAAAGGAACGCGAAATTGCCCACTTGCTAGATGAAGAAATTTCCGACAAAGACCTTCCTTTCGAGATACAAAAATCGACGACCCCTGAGAACAAATACGCCTTACAAGGAAAGGGCGGTAAAAAGATAAAATGTATCGCACAATGGACGGACAAAGTCTCTGAGAAGTTCCACAGGCACCAATGGTGGATGAATGCTCCCGTATTCAAGGAAGGTGTCCATCATGACCTTGACAACAACGATATGCTGCCTATCATCAACCGCACAGCAGCTACAATCGCTGGAGGATTTAGCAAAGTTTACTTAGCTGAAATCCATTCCTCACATCACAATTTCTCGGGTGTGAAGCAGTCTGACGAAGGAGTACGTTAGCCAGTGTATTTTATGAAAGTGCAATACAATACTGACGTAGTAAAAAATTAGAAATTCAATGTTGCCATTAAAAAACTCACCACGAATAACTCAGAAGAGGACTTCAAGAGGGAAACCGAGTTTTTTAAGACTCTCGTGTCAAAACAACACGGACCTCACCCTCACCTAATCAATCTTCTGGCTACCTATCGATGGAAAGGGAAATATCACTTGATTCTCCCTTGCGCTACTGAAAACTTGGAAACCTACTGGCGGAACACGAAGCCGGACTATAGTGAAGAGACTATGCGATGGTGTCTTAATCAAATGGCCGGGATAGTCAATGGCCTTTTGGATATTCACGAATGCACGATTCCCAACACGACCGAAATTGGAAGAGGATCCAGCTCCAGCATTAAACTCAAACGAGGCGAAGAGAAGTTCGGTCGTCATGGCGATATAAAGGCGGAAAACATTTTGTGGTTTGCTTCCTCCGCTGCATCGGATGACCCAAAGGGAACCCTGAAGATTGCAGATTTTGGGTTAGGCAGATTTCATGGACGAGACACTCGTTCCAACGTGGATTGGAGACAAATCAAGTCTTCGCCTACGTACGAGCCACCAGAATTGAAGCTTCACAAGCCTGTTTCGCGAGCCTACGATATGTGGAGTCTCGGCTGCATTTTTCTGGAATTTGCTACTTGGATGTTGAAAGGCCAGGAAGGCAATGAAGACTTCGCGGATGAGCGAGGTAGCCCCGACAGCAACCCGATCTTTAAAGAGCTCAGTAATGACGAATTCTTCACCGTCATCGACACAGACCGCACAATGGCTGTAGTCCGTGATGGTGTGGTTAGATGGGTAGCCCACCTCCACCAACACAAAAACTGTTCTGCTTTTATTCATGACCTGCTGGATATGATAATGGGGCATCTACTCGTTATACGCCCAGCATATCGCTACGGTGCTGTTGAATTAGATCGAAAATTTCAATCCTTTCGCCAAAAGGCGAAGGCCCCGGAGTACCTCGTCCAGCCAGTACCAACACCAGTATACCAGGCAACAACATCAAGACTCCATGGAACACCCCTAGAAAGGCAGGGAGCAGGACCTAGTTTCCGTCCTGTAGCCAATACATCGAGTCTAAGAACACGGCTTGTAACGACGGAGAGTGACGGTGGACATCGACGTGCGAGGGTCGGGAGATATCCTCAAAAGTCAAATACTTGGCCAAATCCCTATGCTCCGTAAGAGGAAATCTAGTGTAGGAAAAATACTGAATTTACCGCGGCGGGTCTTAGACAGAGGATATCATATCTCGTGAGAATGGACGAAGTGCTGAGGTGTTGTGTTTTCGTCAGCGTAGATAATTAGGATAACGTAATTCAGAAATATGTAAAGTGTGGAGCTAGTGATGGTGAGAGATGTAATTAGACTGATGAAGGTAATTTCAAGAGTAATGAAGACGACGAAGACATCTAAGAAGTTGAGTTCCATAGGTATGAGAGGTTTGGCACAGGAAGGAGTACGCGGATCAATAAGGAGCTTCAAGTGTTATTCTCCAGTAGCAAACGTGAGACTCTGCTGGGCTATATCACTAATTAAGCTGACATCACTGGGGTATCGATCAGTGGGCCTGAATGCGTGAAAGTAATAAGATGATGCTCTATAAAATTGCTCAGAAAGCGAACAAAAGAACTTCTCGCGATCAAGGACATCCCTTGAGGAGCTACTGAGTGGCTATAAGGGCCCCAAGCTAAAGCAAGATTGTGAACGGAATGCGTCTCAAACGAGAGTTGATAATAATAATAATGAAGGTACTAGAGATGCAACCATCGAGAATGTTCCATGACGCTATAGGTTGCGCAATCTATTTTTTAGTTATGCGATCTCACCAAATCGCTGCCTCATCCGACGCCCATAAATGTGGACGACTAGTACCGGCAACGCCGCAACAGCCACAATGGCTGCCTGTGTGCCAAAGCTCACCGCCACACCAACCTTGTGCTCCCATGGCGACTGGAAGTATCCCACACTGAAACCCCCAAAGGTACGGGCAAAGTTTATCCAGCCGCCTAGCTCTGCAGGTATAGTAGGATAGGAGTCAAGCGCGTAGGCGGTGACAGCGACTGACATAGTCATGAGACCAAAAGTGTGCATGCCCCAGCCGAAAACAATCGCCGTGACATTCAAATGAAACTGTAGAGCCTGCCCAAGGAGTACGAGACCAGGGATCATGACAATAATGGAGATATATATCATCCAGAGACGCACTTCGGGTTGGAAGACGCCCTTGTGCTTGTGGATGTAGCTGCGTGCCAAGTAGTCGTTGAAAAAGTGACCAAATATTTCGCCAAAGAAGATCCCTCCAATAGGTGTAAAATACAGAAAACCAACTCCTTTATTCGAGAAGCCATAGCCACCAGCGGCCTTGGGCTCAGCGAAGAGTATGCCGGTGGAGATATTGATACCTATAGCCCAGGCAAAGGTGAGAAAACTACCCTAGCATCAGCTTCGGAAAGGCGTTAGTTGTGGGAGGAGGAAACATACTAGCTTAAACAGATTAAAAAGAATGCAGGCCTCGTAATCGTTTTAGCGAAGCGTTTGCAGGTTGGCCACGTCCTCGGGAAGTAGGTCTGATGACATCGAAGCTGCCAAAAGCCCGTCAACCGCATCAGCCGACCACTGATGCCAGTACGTCGAATAGGTTGGTCGTAACTGTGTTTGTCGCGATTGTACCATGTCTCGTCCACAAAGGCTAATACAAAAATGATTTGTAGACCAACTACACCTGTGCAAAGCCAGAAAACGTTTGGCCAGTGATGTGTCCCGTGCATCACGAAGTTGCTGAGACAAGGTCCAAGGTATGGCGAGGCGATGTAGAGGGCGGCCCAGAGACCGATCTTACGCGCGCGTTCATGAACGAAGAACATGTCCCTGAGGAAGGCAATCGACATTGTTTGGCCAGCAGTCAGGAACAACGCTGTGAGAACTCGCATGGCGAAGTAACATTCATAAGTTGGTGACACGGCAGTGCCAATGGAAACTATGAAGCCACCTATGGTGGTCCAGAAAAGAATCGGAGCGCGGCCCCAAAAAGAGCTCATAGGCACCCAGATAAGTCCGCCGAGGCCTCTGATAATGCACAATCAGCTTTGATTGAAGGATTTATTCTCCAGGAACCTACCCAAATAATATGTTGATAGCATTGGGCTGGTTGGCTGCACTGGGCGTAATTCCCCATTGCTCTGCTTGAACAAAAAGAGTTGGCGCGCCGGATGCAGAAGTGAAGTCAGCGCAGAGTGCACCCCAGGCAATTGTGAACAAAACGAGGTGTTTCTTAGTCCAAGACCAGTTGAGAGGATCGTTGGGATCGCTGGTTGGCTGAGGAAGAAGAACAGTCTGATAGAGTTTTCATTAGTACAACCATCAGTCAAATGTAAGAATCGCCTTACATGTCCATCAGCAGCGAGCCTGATTGTATCTTCAGCGTTTCCTAACCCTTCGGTGTCCAGCACGGAACCTGCGTTTCTCTTGATACCCCGTGGGAGAGCCGGCACTGTTACAGTATGCGCGAGCTCAGAAAATTCATGGCCTGGCTTCTCATCATCGTTGGATCTAGAAGGTGTAGGAGGGTGAGCCATATGCTGGAGAGTTTGAAGAGCGAATAATTCCTTTAGAGTAATCTAGCTACTACGAGAGGTATAGAGGTGGACCTGTTCTAGAGTTCATTCCTACGTTTGGCGTATGGTATAATGTATATCATGACTTTTCTTGGCCTTCTCGGAGCTCGGAATGACATTCCGTCCGACCACTTCCTAGGTGAAACCTTAAAAAGCTGCCTCGGGATGGACTTTTTGGCTTCCGCACTGGTCATTCCGCGCTCGGAGTCTTCCCGAGCTTGAAAGATCGGGCTCGGCTTTATCGGGGTTCCAGCCGGCCTAAAACATCATTTGAAACTATTGGCAACAATTATAAAGCTCTCTACATAGAGACACCATAGACATAAGTTAACGGTTTCTTCGCTCTACCCGAGATTATCACCGTTTTCCGTGCCATACTCTAAAGACTTTGTTGTGTACACTACTGTCCAGTCTCAGTAATGCCTCCTCCAGCCCCAAAAGTGGCATTCGTAACTGGGTGCACCGGTATCAGTGGCAATGCCATGGTTGAATATCTTATTCGCCAGCCAAAAGAAAAATGGTGAGAATCGTCCAGTCAAACAGTCCCGCAGTCACTGATAGTGCCGTCCAGGTCACGTATAATCGTCACCTCCAGAAGTCCGGTAAAGAGGTACTGGCAAGACCCTCGAGTAGAATTCGTGCAAATTGATTTTCTTGCTTCATTCGATACCATCCTCGCGAAGATGTGGCCCATATGCAGAGACATTACTCACGCGTACTTCACGTCTTATGTTCATGTGGATGACTTCGAAAAGCTCAGAGATCTGAACGTCCCTCTGTTCGAGAACTTTCTGACCGCCATTGATACTGTGGCTGGGACGTCGCTGCAGCGGGTCTGCTTGCAAACCGGTGGCAAGGTATGAAATTCCCTCATTGCATGACTTTCGTCACATGTGTAACCATACTGACAAGTTCATGATTTATAGCACTATGGTGTACATTTGGGCCCTCGTGAATGCCCCCTACATGAAGGTCTACCGCGCTATGAGGACCACGGTTACAACTTCTACTACGGTCAAGAAGACTTCCTTTTCAGACTTCATGCACAGAGAAACTGGTCCTGGAACGTCATTCGGCCCAACGGCATCATCGGCTTTACACCTGGCAGTAAGTCCAAGATAGCCCCTTCAACAATAGTTCTAATTCGTTTTGCTTTTCATTAGAAAATGGCATGTCGGAGGCAATCACGCTTGCTCTCTACATGCTCGTCTGCAAGGAGATAGGCGAAACTCCAAAGTTTCCTGGAAATAAGTTTTTTTATAACTGCATCGACGATCAGTCCTACGCTACTAGCCTGGCGGATATGTCCATCTGGGCCACAACTCATGAACATACCAAGAACGAAGCGTTCAACCATACAAATGGTGACACTTTTATGTGGAGATACTTCTTCCCTAAAATCGGCCAGTATTTCGGCATCGAGGTAATTTAGCAATTCCCGTCTAAGTGCTAAAAGCTCATATGCGCAGATACCCGAACAGACAGAATGGCCGGTACTGGGCGATAAGGAAAAAATGGCCAACGAATTTAAGATGGGGGATTGGGCAAAAGACAAAAAGGTCGTATGGGAGAAGGTGTGTAACAAGTACGGCGGGAATAAGGAAGCTTTTGATTGGGGCACCTGGTGGTTTTTTGACTGGTCTGTTGGCAAGGCCTGGCCCACGCTCTCATCGATTTCCAAGGCACGCAAATTGGGCTGGAATAGGTACGATGACACATTTGAGACCTGGGTCGAGACGTTTAGGGCGTTTGAGAATGGGGGTATTTTGCCGCCGAACCATCTGCTTCACGCCAAAACCAACCATGGTGAGGCTGTGAATGGTGCTATCAACGGAGCGCGAAAGATCTTGGCAAATGGGGAAGACCTTGAAGCGGACACACCACCCATTCTCGCAACTTAGATAGGATGTCTTTAGAATCGATATTGTTAGGTAGATGAAAATAGGAAGTAAAGGTTGCTAGGAAGAGGGTAGGAACTATGGGGGAGATTGGGTTTTCGGAAGGGTGCCACAGGTGTTGTACCAACTATGAGAAGTAGTTAGCAATGGATCTATGAAATACTTCATGAAAAGGAACGGCATTGTTTTTGGACTTGTTGAATTCTGAACACGTAAAAACAACACCACGCAAAGCTACATTAGGACGGTTGATCCCATGCTGTTGCACATGGTCACCAAATAGAATGTATAC
Source organism: Melanomma pulvis-pyrius CBS 109.77 (assembly GCA_010093585.1). NCBI lineage: Eukaryota > Fungi > Ascomycota > Dothideomycetes > Pleosporales > Melanommataceae > Melanomma > Melanomma pulvis-pyrius. Next base: position 73,149 of record MU001823.1, read on the forward strand.
ATGAACAAGTTCAATTTTAGCTGAGACTGAAGCTGCTATCTTGAGCCATTCATTGTTAAGAAAGAGCACTCCTCTTATTGTAATTACTGGACTTCGATGCCGCCTTTTGCTCCAACGATTAATCAAAAAATATTCTGCCATCTATATTCGTCCTCGAAATCGAGCAAGTCCTGAGTAGTAAAAGAAGTCGATCGCAAATTCCCAGATCCACTAAACGCTTGCTCAAAATCGAAATCGGTCATGGCCCAACTCGGGAGATCAGTGAATGTATTATTGAGAGCCGCCGGTGACCATAGAAAGGGAGTTTGGAGTATGTCTTCCCCTGTGGGAAGTATGCTTCCTGGTTGTTGTATTTGAGATTCGCTAGGCTGTGACGGGCGTCTTGCAGGTTGAGTCGGATGTGCTTGAGCTGAAACTATTGGTATGTTGCTCGTGGCTGAGTATGTTGATGCTGGTGATGTTCCATTGTTCTGCTGAACGGCGAGGGGGCTTGGAGGTGTGTGCCAGTATTGAGGTATGAACTGCTGCTCAGATGCCTCTGTTGTTGCTAGTGGTGGTAAAGAGGAGCGCGTCGCAGCTAATACCGTTCCTTCTTTCAGTTCAGAGTAATTTTTACGCTGTCCTTGCTCTTCGACGTGCCTATTCTGCATTTTCTCCAAGTTCTTCTCAGTTGGTTCGTCCAGAGTGCTCCGTACCATCCTGTTCAATTTGGACACTGTCCGGATCGTCTTACCACTCACCCAAGTTTTACGGCAGTAATACAACATACTTTGGACTGCAGATATAATAGACTTGCGATATCGATCCTTGAGTTTCGGATTCTTCGTAACAATACTGACCAAAATCATAGTTGCACTCATCACATAACTAATAAAAGGGAACCCATATTTTGGGTAATTTGTTGGTACTTTGTCGAATACATCAATAATCGAGGAGGAAAGCTGCGCACAGACTGCCTCGTTGGTTATGGTGTCGTGGGTTGAAGGGGGCAGGCCATTTGAAGGCGCTCCAGGTCTCCTGATAAGTACTTTGAGGAAGGAATAGCGCTAGAACGTAGAGTTAGCTGGTCCACAGTGGCTTTCAAGTCGTCGTACCATGTGATTGAAAAGGCATTGTTTTATTTGCCACCATTCTAGGCCTGAGAATTGGTCCTCGAATGGAACTGAAAGTCGATATTGTAAGTAGGGGGGAGGCGATTGGTCGAATTTCTCGAGCAGAATATCCAAGTAATCGCACATAATACTTGGTGTGCAGCTTTCTGCCTTGTCTACACCGTATACGGCCTTCCAAACTTCGCCGGCTGCTCTTGAATATGAGATGGTTGCTTCCAAATATGGTATGACTGTATTACGGGCTACCAGCGCTTCGATCTTGATCTCGTTTTCAAGCTCCGAGACGGTTGCAGCCGTAAGTTTGTGCTGCTCCAGCCAATCGTCACTAACATTCAGAGGCTTTCGGGTGTCGTTATTGAGATCTTGAATGATGAATGGGCGACCTGCTGATAATGATATCCGCCGGTCGAGAATATACAAGCACCACCAAACACGTGTGAACATCTCATCCTCAAAAGCATGCATATTTGAGTAAGTTGCTTTTCGATGCAGTCCCAGTATATGTGCACTTGAGATCGTATGTGCAAGGATTCGCTCAGCCTTTTCGCTGGCATCAAGCCTGAAAAGGTACAGCACCTGTGCGCTATTAATACGAAATGCAGATAATAGGTTATAAGGGACTTTCCATTAATGAAGAAGCCTGAAGTCCATGTAGAGTAATAGCTGAGTCAAAAGCCATGTCGAGGAACTGACGTAGGAGATAGGTTGCGACGCTGTAAAGACTCCAGCCAGCTGAATGACTAGCATCAGCATTATCCACTCTAGAAGACGCTGTGCAGCGACCATTGGCGAGACAGATGAACACGATTGCGACGGATATTCTACTTTCCCCATCCTGCTCCAAATCATCAGATGAGACCAGAAGTGACCGTTGCCAGAGATAATTATATGTCTGTCGGACAGTCGGAGGATGCAGGAATGGGTACAGAATATGGAGTTCGTCAAAGAAGACATATAAGAGAGTGTCATATTCCGTCTTGTCAGGCACAATACCGTATGATAGAAGAATGCTTCGTAACCAACTTCGAGAGTTCTTTTCGGCATTTATATTCACGGTACTGCGAAATTTCGGAGTCAGTGGCCTCCCATTGGACAACGGGCTGTTCGGACGAAATTCTGCCCCGAGGTTATCGAACTGTGCTTCCGTCTGTCTGAGTGCATGCAGCATGGATGTTTCGCCGACGAAAGTATGTCCATCGTCATCGTCGACATTTAGAAGAGGTTCTGGAGTTCTATGGTCCGTTGTAGCCGTCTCTATGGAATGAGCTGGGGTTTCGTATAATTCCTCGGCTGAAGACTTGCTAGGACTGTTAGCCATGACAGCTGTCATCTGTCGCTCGACTGTCATGATTCGGTCTAACAACTCGCTATTCGAGACACTATAGTGGTCAACGTAGGTAGTTAGGGTCCAAACGAACTACATACCCTTCTAAGGCGCCAGGTCGCGGTACTGAAAGCATAGTCTTATTTGCACCGATCTCTCTTCCTCCCATATGAGGAGCAGGGTGTTGCCAATCTATGACACAATTTCTCTTCCGGCTCACGCATCTTGAGCACGGTGGACCTCCTTCGCACTGCCTTGGTCAGCCGGAAATTGAAGTTGCGAAGCCTGACTTTGTCATACCCGGACTTTGCGCTTCTGGCACTCGGTGCTGGATCTTTTATCAGTCTCGACTAGAGTAACACAAGCTCTTATGAATTAGGGTTCGCACCAAGCCTTCAATATGTATTTTCCCCTCTTCGACCTCTTGGTCTGCTGCTCGTCGGCATCGCTATTTGTTCGGCCCCGCTGACTCGTTCCGCTATTCGCACTTGAAGGCATTACCGGTTACTTCTGTGCGATCTCTTGAACATAGGCTTTGCAAATTCAAATAGAAGAGAAGTGAAGGTTAAGTGAGGTTGGCGCTAGGCCCCGCAGCCGCACATCCCCACCTACCCCGGACTCAAACGCCTTCAGGTTCAACGTGGAGACGCTTGGCGGCCTAGCACAGAACAATTGCAGGCCTGCCAATCAAATGCTTACCGCACGCTGAAGGCTAGCCTGATAAGATAAAACTCTTCGAGGATTATCCAATGCACGAAGTTGAGTCCCTGATTCTTACAGGGGGTAGCGCTGCTCCGGCATTGAACCGGGCGCTAGTGCCCATCAATCAAGATTTCAACACCATTTGACAATAGCTAGTACAAGGGTAAGTATATGGCCGATGATCATAATGCAAGTACTTGGGCACACACATGTGTTCTCTGAAGATCCAAAGGTCCATTAGGACCAAATGCACCTGCAGCAGTAGACAATGAGACCCTCCCGCGCTTAAGAGCTACATATTAGGTGTCGACTGGGACCAGCTATTCCAAATTTAACAAAGGTACTTCATAAAATGAAAAGTAGTTGGGAAGATTGCGGTATCGCGGTGAGGGGGTGATGGCGGGATTTCGGGATCGGGGTCGGGATGATCTCGGGATTTCGGAATAGTTTCATAGAATTGAGCCAAGCCTGTGGTTCAACACAGGACGAACGCGCGTATGCAGATTAACCTTGCCACCGCCTTGCCGGAAGTTCCGCGGTGGCCATCATGCATGTTTCCATGCTTCAAATTGTGCCAGCGAAGAGTACTACCTGCAGGTGAAGGTATTGGTGGCGACTAGAGCTATTTTTCAGGTCAGCATTACTCGGTCCAAACTCTCATACAAACTTTGCCCGTTAGACCCCACAAAAGAGGGGACATCGAGTAGGTCCAAAAGGTCCCATAATGTTCCATCTCAAGAGCTGGAGCACTGGCATATGCAATATCCTTGGTTTTAAACCCCCCAACTGAGATAGTATCAACACAAGAGAGAATATATTGATAGTTGGCTTATCCTAATGCAAAAAAAGTATTCCTCTCGCTTAGGAAAGATGCGTCTCCTCGATCGACTGTCCAGCAAGTTCAAATGGTTGGCAAGGCAAAATAACGGCAATCAATCGAGCTGGATCCGTCTTCGACGCATTCAACCACCGATGCATGGTCCCGCGTTGAATTATGTGGTCCTAAATCACATTCACCATCAATTCTTCAGTACAGTGGTAGAATGGCTTCCAACATACCCCTGGTAGCAAACGAACCTTCTCTCCGCTGTCTAGCTCATGCTCAATTTCGCCTTTTACGCAAATCGAAAAGTCAAGGGACACTGTTCTGTGCATGTGACCGACAGCTCCAGGAATTAAATCCAGCAAAATGAGATTTGCCCCGCCGGGTATGACAATGTTCTGCCCAGTATAGCTGGCGATACCGGTTAAATCCAGGAATGCCTTTAAGTCTTCATCATCTGCAAGCTGTGCTGGTAACACAGGTGTGCTATACGAGCGGGTGGCAGCACCAAAGGATGAGATAGGCGTGGGATCTTGTTCCGTGACATTGATGTAGACGCTCTTTCCCGTTACCTGGTCGTGGGTCGTGATAAACCTTCTACTCGGACGGTGAGAAGATTGGCCTGCTCTAGTATCCATAACGAAAGCGAAAGGAGAGGAAAAAAAGTGCTCAACTGGAATTCAACGATGTGACAGAAAAATTCGCCTGTGGTTATAATTAAAATATCTGATCAAGCCCTACGAGCCAACAGGATATATACTCCCGCTTCCGAAGGTGAGGCGGGATAGACTTGGACCCTCGGAACAAGAAGCCACTCTCAAATATAGCTTAGATTCGGAATCGGTAAGATTATTCCCTAGTTATCTTGCTATAGCTGGCCCTACATTATGATGATTGCGTCAATATTGATCATCGAATAATTGGCGATACGCAAGCAACCGGGACGAAGTGGGCGCATTTTCGCGATACGAGCGCAGCCATTTCCTAAGTTTAAGCCATTCTTCGTGCTTATTATGACTTACTTTCCGTTCTGGTTTGGAGGCAGTGCGGCTTCCATGGCCACACTATTCACTCATCCACTTGACTTGAGTAAGGCTTTCAGATAATTCAATATTGGAGCAGAATCTAAAATATAGAATAGTCAAGGTCCGCTTACAGACAACATCGTCGCCGGGAAGAGCATCTATGATCGGAGTAATCATCTATGTTGTCAGAAACGAGGGCAGCCGTGGACTGTACGCAGGCATAAGCGCAGCCCTTCTACGCCAAATGAGCTATTCGACAGTTCGCTTCGGCATCTACGAGCACTTCAAGTCACGCCTGAATGTCGCAGAACAGAACACTTCTCAGTCACATCTTCTGCTCATTCCTCTATCTGCCATATCAGGTGCTTTGGGTGGCATTGCCGGAAATCCAGCGGACATCGTCAATGTGCGCATGCAATCTGACATGTCGAAGCCATTTGAAAATCGGAGAAATTATAAGCACGCTCTTGACGGCATACTACGCATAAGAAGGGATGAAGGAATTGGTTCCTTGTTCCGTGCTGTTAGTGCCAACTCAACACGCGCAGCACTGATGAATTCATCCCAATTGGCGTCTTACGATATGTTCAAGGCTTTTTGCACGCACACGCTCTCGATGCCGGACGATTCCAGGACTTACCTTGCTGCCTCACTGATGGCGGGCATTACTGCGACAACGGTTTGCTCACCCGTGGACGTAGTGAGGACACGTATGATGAATTCGGCCACGAAAGAATCATTATGGCAGGTTCTCCAGCGTTCAAGTTTGAGCGAAGGACCTATGTGGATGCTCAAAGGTTGGCTTCCGAGCTTTATTCGTCTTGGTCCTCAGACAGTTCTCACTATGCTTTTCTTTGAACAGCATAAGAAACTGTATCTAAAACTTAAGAAAAATGTCAACTCATAACTGGCTTATCAATTTATAACTCGCAAATAAAATCGTAATGTAGAGAGCTTGATACAATACATGCAGGCTTAGTAACTAAAAGTGCTAAGCTATGAGTATAAAGCTTCCCAGATATTCATCAACCTCTTATCGCAGCCTGGATCTGTCGTGAAAGGTCATCTACATCGAATGCAGCGATTGGACGATCTGCCCATTCCGCGATCTTTGTGACAACCTCTACTACAGCTTTCAAACAATCAACAGAGTTTCCAATACCTATTGTAGCTTTGATGTGACTCTTCGTCTGCCGGGTTGCTCCCAATGCCATGATAGTGGCTGCAATAATTAAATGCGATTCTTCTGGCCGAAAGACTTCCTCATTCGCTCTTGCTATGAGGTACCCCCAAGTAACTACAGTTGAACAGGTAACTGATCATATGATTAGATTCAACGAAGGAACCTTTACTGTAGTCGACTCACATAAGTCGGTGAAGTATTTGTCCATCAAGCCAAAGATTTCTGAATTCCCCACTCCGCTATAGATGCGAGTACGGAGCTCATGTCCTTTTTGAACTTCTTCTTCGCCAATGGTCGCCTTACGGAGTACTTTCGTTGAGGCAAACGCCGGGCCTTTTCGTTGCACGACACCAATCATTCCATAACATGCTGGGATGCAAGTCGGCATACCCACGTATGGGAACACAATGGTAATGGCTTCTCGGAGGCAAAGAAAAATCTTTTCTGAAGCCTCTGGAGTCGAATCAGTCGTAATGTGGTCGAAGAATCTCCCTACAACATCTGCACGGCCCACCGCACAGCATGCAGTTGCCTACCAAAGTCAGACAACAATAACCTCAGATGGGAAGGACAAAACATACGATGATTGCAAAACTGTAAGCCTGCAGCTCGGGCCGTGAACTGGCCAACTGAGAATTGAGTCCCAGAAAGAAATCCTTCTCATAGGGTCGGGATCCAGCTCTGACATTGGTCGAAACATACTTCTTGTCCCATTCGGACATGAACTCATCTTTATCCCAATCCGTCATTTTTACCAGCTCTTAAGCAGATGCAGAGAGTGATAACAAAGGTGGTCAATGGTATTCTCCAAGAAAAATAAGACTGTGCACACATAAACAAGACAGAGAAAGTACTGGAGGCGGGGTTATCATGTTGCGGACCCACATGTGCATCGTGGGGATGGGGCCAAAAACACGACATGAGTCGATTTTCTAGGCACTTCTTACTATTAATTCTAGTTACCAGCCCACATAAAGTCTGCATAGTAAAAACTGCAGATCGATCAAAATCGGTCAGTGATCTGCTGGTTGGGGGTGACCATTCGCTCGGAACTAACGGGACCATTCCGATTATTGCCGTTCTGTTTGCGGGGTAGCAAGACGCTTCTTCAATTACTCACAAAGAGCTACAGGATTTGGAACTTGCACTCAAACACCGCCCATTCTCGACTCGCCCATCGCTTGTGCGGAATTGCTCTCACACTTGTATAAGACATGTTCTAACGACATCGTCTGACTTTAAGATGACCTGATAGAGGCTTTCTGCTCACATTACACCCGAAATCCGGAACTGCTCCATCATCCTCTTCGTATGTCTGGACTGGGGGAAAACCAGTATGGCGAATCACAGTATTCGCTCACGGTTAAGACAGAAGCGCTGTGCATATTGTGCTCGCACATTCATAAAGGAGGAACATCTAAAGCGTCATCAAAGATCTCGTAGGTTGTCAGCCATCATTGGGGCATGGCTCCTAGACATTGGCTGACGTGGTGGTATAGACACTGGCGAAAAGCCTTTCAGCTGCCATAGGTGCGGTAGAAGTTATGCCAGAAGGTGCTTTGATCTGCGAATAGCTTTGAGATCGTCAGCTAATGTATGAGAAAGTGACGTCCTCGCTCGACACCTCCAAATCCATCAGAACAAGCGCGGAACTGCGGAAGGTCTTGAGACTACCGCCTTGCCATCTACCACTGACTCGATTTACCAACGAGCATCTAAGGCTGCGAACCATCAGCCATTACTCTCCTCCCAGCCCTTGCTGCCGGAAAGTTCTACCCCCTCTAGTCTGGCCAATATTCTTCAAGCACAATCCCAGCAGGACCCAATCAACCCAGATATTTGTCAAGTGCCGGATACTGCCACCTCGCCGGTGTGGGAAGTCACCGGGCAGAATATTCTCAATGATTCCACGCACGAAGATTGGAGCGATGCATTTGCACTCTATGGAATGGTTTCTGAGGAGACAATTCGAAGCGCAAACATTGACAGCCTTTTAGAAGCACCGCCTACCTGTCAGCAGATAGATCTTGTCCAAGTGGGAGCGGCATCACGAAATGCGGAGATCCGTGAAGAGCGGATTTTGATCGACACTCCACAACCTGAAGAGATCCAGATTTCTCGAATGCAGCTTGACAACGAATTGCCTTCATCATTCCAGTTCGAGGAGATTGATCAGGCTGATCAGTTTCGAGGCGAACAAAACTTCAATGCCCATGATGGTTATAGTATTGGACCTATTCTATCCCCTGCTAATCTACATTTGACCCCAGGTAACATGGACTTCCTAGATTTCAATGATCCTGACATGCTTTTTCCAATGTCTTTTTTTGATAACGAGAAGACCAGCAACCCTCCGATGGCCTTTTCTGTGGAGCAACTTGATCGTATCCGACAGCTATGGCCAAGACAAAGGCCAAAACATGGGGCACGGCTTATTCGAAATTTGTGGCATCAGGTGGTCCATCATGAGGCAGATAATATTTTCTCATCTCCACGATCTTCGAATGGTGACTCTAACAATCCATCACTGAGAAGCTGCCAAATCTCGAGATGGAATATGGACGAAGAGTGCAGGAATGAGCTGATTCAGTACTGCAAAGAGCTTGATGGCATCGTTAGCCGTCAAGAGTCTTATGACATCGAGTCGCATAGGTCACCTATATCTATATCAGAGGGATCCGAGACATCTTCATCAGTCTCGGATGTTGACTTCCCTAGCACAGAGGTACTCGACTCGAGCTTAGACTTTTTCTTCGAATTCTTCCACCGAAACTTACCATTTATACACAAAAGTACTTTCAACGCAAAAATAACCCCGAAATCATTGTTGCTGCCAATATGCCTGGTCGGTCTCTCGTCCCTGGATCCGAAGCGCAGAAATCCCTTTGTTTTTCGATATCTTACGGTATGTTGCAAATCTCTCACATCGTTGAATATACATGCTAATCTTTTGGGAAGAAATCGATGCGATCCTGTCATAACGATTTGACATCCAAAGCACTTGGCCAGTTTTCACCGTGGGAGCTCATCCTAGCTCTCGCATCTACCTTCGTAGTGGTCTACTTAGCCCTCGGCTTCTTGGTATGAACTGCAGCATCTTGATACTGCTCCGTTGCACATCTTTAAGTGCCACTGACACTGTCCAGGAGGAGGTCGGCGAGTGTCAGGCACACATGCTTTGTGCACAAATGCTCCATGTAGGTAGCAAGAGAAGTCTCGAATATGGACGATTTAAAATCTGATACAATTTATCTAATTAGATCGCGGAAAAGCACGGTATATTCGCTGCTTACCACGGAGATGACCTCGCTTCGCAACTTCGTAGTGTCTCTTCCAACCTCGAGGGACCGTGGAAAGCGTGGGCGCGCGCAGAATCTATTAAACGGCAAGGACTCCATTTTTGACAAAATTAGACTCACTAACAAGAACCAGAATGATACTCTATCTTCTGTGGGTAGACATGGCGTACACCCGCTTGATGAGCACTGCGGGAGTGGTAGAAATAGACAAGGTAGATTTCCATTTACCATGTGAAGATGCACTGTTCGAGGCTCCAACTTCGTCAAGTTTCTTGCAGGCTGCTGAATGCGGCACGCCATTAACTATGCAACGAATCAGAATCCGAAATTTCCATGCGGCTGCACCATCCACGCTTAATCATATCTCGGTCCAAACGTTGCTTCGCGCTCTATACCTTCAGATATCCGCTGCACGTACTAGGCTTTTGGCTGAGAAGAGCTATTTTTCTGAAGTCGATCCTTTCAGCCCTGCTGCAGCACTTGTCAGGGATAGTAGGGCTAAAGACATCGTCACTTCTATTCTATTCATACCGATCACGTATTCGAACCTTATCCATGGTGAGAATACGATCACTGCACTGGCTTGGAATGAGTTATGCCTTGCTATTACGGTGGATTTAGATCTGTTGGAAGTTGCTTCGGGTCGCGATGGTCTAGAGGCGGCTTCAACAGCTCTAGTAGACGTTGCGAAATGGTCACGATCAGCCGGCGCTCGAAGGGCAATACTACATGCAGCACAAATGTTTAGTATCTTGGATTCATCAAGGATGCGAGAGTCATATATCACAAAGCCGGAGGAGTTATTGTTTGTTTCCGCGCTTGTGTTGAGCTTATACCTCTTCGTAACTGGCCCCGAGACCGCCACTTTGGGTGCGCCGGCGTTTGACTTGCTTAATAAGGTCGATTGGGCTGTTGTCGAAGGGTTAGGTCTTGTAACTCCAACAGAGAGTCCATCTGATCTGTCCTCGGATGGTCCACGACGATTAGACTCGTCTAATGCAGCGCGCGATTTCGTACGATATGGCGGTCCCGTCTCCTTTGCTGGGGAATTTCAAAAAGTTGGGGGCGTCATAGCAAGGAAGGTGTTGCTAAAGTATGCGCATTTGTTGGACGACTTTGGCAAGTTGGATGGATCAAGATATTCGCGACTCCTCAGGACCATGAGCGACTTCGTGATCAGGGACAGAGGAGAACCCATGCACGAATACTAAGAATTAAATTCAACACAAACTGTGAACTTTCCATAGGTTCATCACTCAGAGCGTGGTTAGGCTTCTTTGCAGATCTGAGGTCTAGCTCAGCTCTCACTCCTCATACTTTGGCGTCATATGTGGCCGAAGTAGCATTAAGTTGTAGATTGGCTCAGAAAATCGCGGCAAACTTGGTTCTTCCTTTTGCAACTTCTCCCTTCTCACCTTCCCACGCTATCGACTAAAGTCCACTCTATTTCAGCCCTCCCTATCCATACCGTGCACAAGAATGCGATGGTCTGTTGGTACGAACGTCTTTTCGTGGTGGCGTTCACCAATGGGAGCTCCAAACACCAGTTGTGCCCTCAATGACCAGTTCGGCGATACTTTCCATTCCGACACAACCCTTTGATCAACGATTGGGTTAACGTGCTGTAGATTGCAGGCGAAACCTTCGAGATGAAGCGCTGTCCACAGGTTGAATGCCTGCATCGCATTGTTGTGCTCCGAGAAGTCCAGAAGATGGTGCTTAAATCGCGGAAACTGGACCTGAAATTCTCGGATCACGTCTAGATCTTCGTATAGGAGAACCTATCAGAAATCAGAAAATGGACAATTGCGCCAAACTATTGAGTTATGCTTCCAACTCAATAAACTAGATTGGGGGAACGACTTACAGTCCCATATCCTGCCTGACGTTCAACCAACTTCTTCTCATATCCTTTATATTCATCTACCGACATTGCGGCCTTGAAACATTCTTTTGCTATCTCCCAAAACCTTATATGCTCATCCTGTAGGAGAATGACAAATCGTGTTGACTGACAGTTGAATGAGCTTGGTGTGTGTTTGATCACCTCGCGAGCAATCTCGAGAATCCGGGTGTCACTAATAGGTGATTTTCGCTGAATTGAGTAGTAAGTGCAACGACTTTTGATCTGCGCTAGAAATGATTCTGCCATCTCATGTAACGAGAAGTAATTCTAGCAAGGAAAGGTATGTTGTAGACAACGGAATTCAAACATTTCGTACAGTCTACCATACATGGCCCCAGTATCACGGGCTCTGTATCATAGCCCCAGCATTACGGCCCCACTAACACTGCCCCACTCATCCTATTCTCCGAAACCCACTTACTCTATACTCCGAGACCCACTCACATGCCGCTGTAACAACTCTCTCCTCAAGTAATGCCACATGAAGACGCTAAAAAGAGGCATGCCGCTTGCCAATTTCATGTGCTTTCCTGCAGAAGTGAGAGCTTCGTTTGTAAAACTCCCCAGTATGACGAAAACCATTCTAGTCCTTGGTGCTACTGGCACACAGGGTAAGTGATGCAACCATCAAGGCTGACTTTCGTTCGCTTACTAATAGTATTAGGCGGATCTGTCGCAAACTTACTGCTTCAGTATGAAGACCAGTACACAGTTCGATGCCTAACTCGAAACCCAAATTCGGAGAAGGCCAAAGCCCTATCTGTGAAGGGCGGGGAGGTTGTCAAAGCAGATCTGACTGATCCTTCGACCCTGCCCAAAGCCTTCAAGGAGGTTTGGGGTGTGTTTGCCGTTACAGACTTCTATGATACGGTACTTCCATCTTCTCTTACCTAGTACAAAGTCACTGACAGAAAGGTTTTTGAGTCTGTTCTCGACGATCCCATGAGCGAAGAGAAGCAAGGCCATAATATTGTGGAAGCTGCGGTTAAGGCGGGAGTTCAGTGTTTTCTGTGGAGTACACTACCTAGTTCACACGAAATTTCTGGAGGGAAATTTGTGACTCGCTTGTATGAAGGTATACTATAATCTTTCTAGACTGACCGTTCTCAAGAGCGAGCTGATTGAAACGGTCATAGGCAAACACTCTGTTGACGCCGTGATTCGTCAAGCCGGCCTGAAAGGATGCTTTATTCGTACTGGTAACTTCTACGAAAATATGATCTTACGCAAATACGCCGCTTACGATAAGGATACCGATGTCATAACAATGTCACGCCCCATTATCGGGCCCGATGCTGAGCGTAAGTTGTTTTTTCCTCTAAAGAATCCTGGATGCTAAAACATGACAGTCACTAGCCTCTACGTCGAGAAGGATCTTTCGGCAGTTTGCAAAGCTGTGTTTGATCTCTGGGAAACTAATAAGGCTAGTCTCGATGGAAAGTATCTGCTGGCAAGTGGAGCTCGCGAGACGCAGGGACAGATTAATGAAGTACTCGAGAGGGGTAAGCTTAGCACCGCCGCCGTTGAAGTTTGACTACGCTAATAATTCCTGTATACAGTTTCAGGAAAGAAAGTTGTGTTCACAACACGTCCCACAACTGGTATTCCAGACCGCGACATTATGCTGCAATTATACAACAGCGTTGGAATGTACCCAGGTGTTAAAATCCCTACCCCAGAGGTATTGGAGCTCGGAGTGAAACTGCACACTGCCGAAGACTTCATCCGAGAAAAGCTTCTTCCACACCTTGGTATCAGACCGCAGAACTAGGATTTCCTTGTAGATATCTCACCAAAACAATGCTAGCTAGTTCCGACTATATTCTGAATAAAGACATATGAATCGTCGTAGCTTCCGCTGTTCCCAGATTTGAAAGGGCTTATCTCTACCTAAAAAGTGAAATTAGAGGAATGCCATGTGAAAGGTCCTTCAGCAATAGAAGCTTATCATAAGGAGAATTTCTTTAATAGAAACTAGTCCAACTGTTAAATGTCTGTGATCTTTTCTACATGCTTCTTAACACCGAAATCATGGGATAGGCTACTTGATGCAGAGCGTAAATGTACGATTCTTACACTAAGCACTACGCCGCTTTAACAGCCCTTTACGGTCAGTATCATACTTCTCGTTCTATGTCAGCATGCAGTAGCCTGAGTCCTACCCCACATCTTCTGATGAAGATGTACTGTCCAGTACGTCTTAGAAACTTACAGATCACCTGATATTAGTGACATGGCCTGATATTGGCCCCACCGTGGATTCTTTTTGACTTGTACAGTGGAGCAATGCTCACGTCAAGACATTCTCAGATGGTGTGCACAGATCCTAGATATGCAACAGATTGAAAATAGATACTAGTATAATTGTTGCTACCTAAGGTGTTCGACGCTTCTATTCCTCAATCTACATATATTTCAACAATCGGTTGAGAAATTAGGTTCTGTTGCCAGTCAAACAAAGACACATTCCGTTCAATATCCGGCCCCGGTTCAAGAGTCTGACTTCGTCTCGAATAGTTTCACACTCGTAAGAAAGCATTCAGACTATGGAAGAATCTCAACAGAGGGCGGGATTCCGAGAATACATTCCGCCGCGAGATACACAAAGAAGCAGGAATCTTGCTGAATCAGATACATATCAGTGGACCAAATTGCGCTGCGCCGAACCGTTCGTCGCCGGCTGGATCAAGCATTGGGAGGAACTTTACAACGAGCCTTACAAAGGAATTACGACGGATGGCAGTGTGATCTCCAACATACACCGTCTGGCGGAGGAGGGTGAGGACCTAGGGGCTCCGACAGCAGAGATGGTGAAGGCAGCACAGAACGTGCTGGATTTCACATCACCAGAGCAAGGACGAGCACTGATCAGACCCGTTGATGCACCGGAATGGCGAAGTTGGATCAATCCGGAGCTCTATATCTACAGGCACGGAGTTCGTCTAGAAGAGTCGACCGAAGAGCTAAATACCGCAATTCATGGCCTCATTCAAGCAAGTCTGTCCCCGGCGGGATATGAGAAAGCGAATGGCTGCATGAAAGTCAATCGGTTTCTAGGAGAGATCGTGGATGGCCGACGGGTACTCAATGAAAGATCTTACAATTTCGTCATCTTCGGCACACCTTCGGAAAAAGAGCCATGGGGATGGCAGTTATTTGGCCATCACTTCTGCATGAACTGCTTTGTGGTTGGGAAACAGATGACGATATCACCGGTGTTCATGGGAGCCGAGCCAAACATCATCGACGAAGGACCCGACAAGGGGATTGAGCTCTTCACCGACCAGGAGAAAACGGCGCTCAAGTTAATGCAGTCAATGGATCCGGCGATGCAGAAAGATTTGCGAATTTATACCCACCTGAACGGTCCAGAATTTCCCAGCTGGCGATACCATCGCGCAGATCAACGACATGTGGGCGGTGCCTTCCAAGACAACAAAGTAATTCCGTACGAAGGCATCAATGTTGCAACATTTTCAGAGTTTCAGCAGGACTTAGTTCGCAAGTTACTCATTCTAGGTCTCAATTATCTCCCAGAGAAAGCGTTGGCGGCGAAAATGGAAGAAATCTCAGCTCACTGGGCCCAGACATACTTTTGCTGGATCGGCGGATTCCAAGGTGCTGATGCCTTCTATTATAAAGTACACTCTCCTGTCGTGATGGTCGAGTTCGATCATCACTCCGGCGTGTTTCTGAACAATAAGGATCCCTTGCCTTTCCACATTCATACCTTAGTCAGGACACCAAACGGGAATGATTATGGAAAGGAACTTCTCAGGCAGTACCAGGAACGTCAGGGAAGCAAGTAACGTGGGATTTTGTATTTTTCCGAGCCTACATGTAGAGATATCTTCAGCAAACTGTATCCAGTGCTTACCACTTATTAAATGAAATCTGTCCTTACTGCAATTAGTATTTTCATAGATTGTTCGAAGGCTGGTATTGGCTCTCAGCCGACTCAATGATGAACGGAAAATTCAAAATATCCGTAAGGATTCTGTACATAACGTACTCGGCAAGTGGGCGGCGCATGCAAGTGAGCGGCGCACCTTAAAATACACCAAAAGATTTACATTTTATAGCGAGTTATCTTAACAACTACGCAATAATAAATTCTAAAAATTTAATCTTAAGCTATTAGATGTATATAACAGAGCTTCTTAAAGTTTTAAGATAATTATATATGTAGGTAACTAGATATAGATATTTTACCAAGTTTCAGCCCTTATCTTCAAAGATCTAGCTACGTACATATTTAAATTATAAAACTCTTAAATTTATAGAATTTATTATTGCGTAGTTGTTAATATAGCTGCTACAAAATGTTGATTTTTTTGGTGTAATTTGAGGTGCGCCGCTCACTTGCATGCGCCGCCCACTTACCGAGTACGTTTCAAAAATTTATGATTGTTGTTGATCGTTGTTCATTCCGAATGGTTCGGCCCGCCCGCCAAGCGCCGATTCCCCGATAACTTCAATACGGTATTTCAGTGGGGCTCGGTCTCACGTGATATCTGATATTCACCCCACCATAGTGGGGACGATACGGCATTGGTCAGGTTGGACCATCTGATATTCCGCTAATACTCATACCGGTTAGTACGAGGTAGTGTGAAGGAATGAAGTTCGGGCGATTCCGATCCCACTTCTATACTTTCTCAAATTACCGATAACTGCTTCCGGCTGCTTTGCGCTCTTAAATATCTCCTTCGTACATATTTCGTCTTCCTACGCTTCTTGCCCACATTAACCTTTTTTTGATACCAGATAAAGTACGGTATACAGGAGCTGAGCATTCCGTTATCCAGATTTCCATTGCCTAGGAGAACCAACATGACCACCAATTCAAGTGGCCTTGATAGCCACCAAATTCCTACGCAGTAAGCATTATAACATTTGTTCCTGAGTCGGGGGAGTAGTGTTAACTTTGGCACAGCAATGCGGCGAACTCGAAACCCGATTCTTCTACGTCCACTCTGCCCGAGATTGACACCGACGTCCTTGTTGTGGGAGCTGGAGTCACTGGCCTCGCACTGACTGCACTTCTACGTACGTTCGGGGTGCGAGTGTATACAATTGCGAGACACGGCGGTACGGCACCTGCGCCACGCGCACACATCACGAACCAGCGGACAATGGAGATATTTCGAGATATGGGTATTGAAGAACGAGTATCCGCCGTGGCGACCTCCCTCAAGAAAATGGGTAGTGGGATCTTGGCCACAAGTCTCACAGGCATGGAAATCGGGCGATATGGCTGCTATGGAGCAAGTGATCACCAGCTCACTGACTTCGCCATGGCCAGCCCATGCAAGATGGAAAACTCCCCGCAAAATTTGCTAGAGCCGGTCCTGCTAGTGAGAGCACGCGAAAAGGGCGCTGATATTCGCTTCTACCACGAACTAATTCATATCGAACAGTCGTCTGAAGGTGTTCTCGCTAGAGTGCGTGAACGGACTACCCAAGCCGAGTATCTGGTACGAGCTCGTTATGCCATTGGTGCTGATGGAGCCCGCTCAGTGGTAGCCAGCCACATGGGGTTCGGTTTCCAGGGTAAACCTGGGCTAATGTTTATGCTGACTTCCTGGTTGGAGGTCGACTTGTCTAAATACACCTCGTATCGTCCTGCTTGTATCTACTGGCTTCTGCAACCGGGGAATGAATATTGGGTCGGCGCAGGAACGTGCATCTGTGTGCAGCAGTTCCGCGAATGGACCTTTAATCGACAATACGATCCCACCGATGGGGAGCCAGACACTTCCGATGAGGCAGTCATGGCAGCCGCCCGCGATGCACTGGATTTGGACGATTCAGTGCCGATTCGTGTGAAGGATGTGAGCAAGTGGGAGGTCAATCATATGGTGGCAACCGAGTACCGCCGTGGCCGCATCTTTCTTGCTGGAGACGCTGCTCATCGTCATCCACCTGCAAGCGGTCTCGGGACCAACACCTCGGTTCAGGATGCATACAACCTTGCCTGGAAACTTTCGATGGTCTTGAAGGGCCAAGCTGGTGATAAGCTACTCGATAGCTACAACCAAGAGCGTCAACCAATCGGGAAGCAGGTGGTGGATCATGCGATCGGGACTCTCTACGAGATGACACAGATAGCACAAGTACTAGGCTTTCAGAAAGGGCGGTCAAAGGAAGAGGGCTATGCCTCACTAGCCGAGCTCTTTTCTGACGCTCCAGGTGCAGAGGAACGCCGTACAAAGCTGGAAGAGCAGATTAAACTGGGAAACCGCCGCTCCAACGCAATTGGTCTGCATTTAGGCCACCGCTATACTGGATCGTATGCTGTAGTCCACGATGGGACACCGTTCCCACCCGTCCAGCGCGATCCGGTGCTCTATTACGAACCGACAACGCACCCTGGTGCCTATCTACCACATGCGTGGGTGCAGTACTCAGGAAGCCTCATCTCGACATTAGATGTTCCCGAACACGGAAGCTTCGGTCTCATTGTCGGTATTGGCGGCGGACCCTGGAGCTCGGCAGCCGAAAAAGCAAGTCAGGCGTTAGGAGTCAAATTGCCCGTCCACGCTATCGGATACCGCTGCACTTACGATGACGTGTTGGGCGAGTGGAGAAGTCGCCGAGAGATTGGTGACCGTGGCGCTATTCTAGTACGTCCCGACCGACATATCGCCTGGCGCTCTGCCGATCGGCCTACGGACCCAACTGAAGCCTTGTGCTCCGCCTTCGCCCAAGTTCTTGGCCGAAATTTTATGAAACCCGCCCTATAATGGTAGACATATGTTATACTAGGAGATATCCTACGGGTATTTCATGTGGCATGGTCATCTTTAGAATGCTGAAAATGGAATCGAAGAGCTGAAGAGATTGGGAGCAATGGGGGTGGCTTCAAGTCACTTTTGAGCTATATAGTAGCTTCTCGCGCAATTACAATTCAATGATCCTATAGTCTCACTTCAAAGATTCTGACGATTGAAGTCTATTTTTCTTCTTAATTGCCTTGATAATTTGTTGTGTCATCCGTACTTCACTCTATTTCACATTCGCACGCGCTCCTGTAATGAGATAGACCAACAACAATCAGAACAGGTAGGCCAGAATGGCTGCGTCTACTCCCTTTATTGAAACCATATAAGAATAAGTATTCCCCGGCAGCAGCTTATCCACAGAACTGTATCACAAAGACGGTGATCGCGGGTCGGGTACTTTGCATTTAGAAGGGGTAAGGTGGGGCCTTGTTCAACCTTTGCGAATACCGGAACAATCCGGATGGATTTCCGAATTCCCGAGTTTGTCACCTCCTGCACCTGAGCACCTATTTTAAAAGTCCATACTGGTTCTTGGAAACCGAAATTTGACCCCTTTCAATTTTGAAGTTAAGTGTCGAAGACTCAGATTTCTTCGAGTCGCTGTACTAGTCGACGTACGATACCGAAAGACAATTCAGGTGTAGATGGCCAAGTCATTTCTTCTAAAGGCGTTTATTAGGCCTCGCAAGCCTTTGAGGTACTTATCAATAAGTCAAAGGTTTGCCTCGACGGCTACGTTCGACTGGCAAGATCCTCTTGGGAGCAAGAACTTGCTTACCTCGGAAGAGCTTGATATTCAAGAGACTGCCCACGCATACTGTAAAGAACGACTGCTTCCCAGAGTCATTGGTACGTACTGCCATGAGGGTGAATTGATATATCTGCTAATCGTCATATACAAAAGACGCGTACCGCCACGAGGACTATGAACCAAAGATCCTGAGGGAGATGGGAGAACTTGGCCTTCTCGGGGCAACCATACCAAGTCATGGATGCGCAGGTGTGAGCAGTGTTGCGTCCGGACTTATCGCAATGGAAGTGGAGCGTGTGGATTCTGGATATCGATCTGGCATGTCTGTGCAAAGTTCTCTAGTGATGGGCCCCATCTACGAGCATGGTACGGCAGAACAGAAGGACAAGTATCTGCCTCAACTATGTCAGGGGACTATGATTGGTTGCTTCGGCTTGACCGAACCCAATCATGGATCAGATCCTGGGGCAATGGAGACGATGGCTCGTCCACATCCATCCAGGAAAGGCTACTTTACCTTATCAGGGAGTAAAACATGGATAACAAACTCTCCTATTGCTAATTTGATCCTGGTCTGGGCGAAACTAGAAAGTACTGGGAAAATTCGTGGATTTCTCATAGAACGAGATCGTTGTCCTCCTGGAACACTAGAAACACCTGCCATCAAGGATAAGGTCGGGCTTCGAGCGTCCATCACAGGCATGATTCAGTTGGATGATTGTCCGGTCCCGGAGGAAAACATGCTCCAGGTTGAAGGCCTCAAAGGGCCCTTCAGTTGCCTTAATTCCGCCCGCTATGGAATTGCGTTTGGAACTATGGGCGCCCTGATGGACTGCATCGATCGCGCCAGAACTTATTCATTGGACAGGAAACAATTCAATAATCCGCTCGCCAAGTACCAATTAGTGCAGAAGAAACTCAGCGACGCTTTATCGGATGCGGCATACGGTACATTGGCTGCTATTCAAGTTGGCCGTCTAAAAGATCAAGGGATGGTTGCGCCAGAAATGATTTCGATGATCAAAAGACAAAATTGTGATAGGGCGTTGTTTGGAGCTCGCGCGTACGTCTTCTACTTGATTTACACTTACTCCGACTTTCGGTCGAATCCTATTACTGCTTTATTCAGTGCCCTGATTACTAATTATTGCTAGGCTGCAAGAGGTATTCGGAGGGTGAGCATTTTGCTTCTTTGAGTATATACAGGAGGAGCTAATAATGTTGCTAGGAATGCTGTGTCGGATGAATATCAAATCGGTAAGTCTTTATTCTCTTAGTTATCAGATCATTCACCTTATCTTAATCAGGCCGGCACGTCGCAAATCTTTTCGTTGCTCAAACGTACGAGGGACAATCAGATATTCATTGTAAGTTTTAGTGTCCAGAATTTTCAACATTTGCTGATTTGGATAATAGCATTGATAATCGGGAGAGGCATTGTTGGGCTACAAGCATTCTATTGATGCATTCCGCCTAAGGTGCTGCGTCGATCCACCCTCGTTCACTCAGAATGTCGATACTAAGTATGAGTAATGTTTGGTGGTGCTGTTTACGTAGACTTTGCGTCGAAACAGGGTCGACACATGTTTAGAAAACTTCGTATTAACCAGAAGTTAATTCAAAGACATGTCCCAATGTCTCTTCTTCTTTATAGCCCGTTCTGTCCACCTGCAGCTGTGTCAACATTGGAGCGTGACCTGCACATTCCGTCATCCTTCCCAAATGTCCATTCCTTCGCTCCCTACAATAATAACAACATATAAAGATTGTCCCTAATCTCTCGTTTTTCGCCCGAGAACCCGTTTACTGCCAATCCAAATGCCGAAAGTCGGCTCCGTCCATGTGTGCACCTGCACTCGGGTATGACAGTCTCGATAATAGGCTGGACCTCTTCCGTGATCTTGTGCTGCATGCCCAGTGTTACGTCGTTTGGACGAGAGTCATTTCAAAAATCTGGGATCATCAATCAGCCAATCGAATTCCTGAGTCTACCTTCTACGACTTCACCGGCCTCCAGATCGCCTTGGAGCTGATATCCCCTCCTGCATAATATTTTAGTCCAGTAACCCCGCTAGAATAACATTGCGCATTTCGGCCATTTAGATGACAGGCTTCTCATTCTATAGTATTCAGAACAAACACGATGATGTGGACGAGTTGCTTAGTTCCGACCGCCAACTTCCAAATGGGACTATTCTTGGGCTGGTTATCGAGATTTAGCTGGACTAGCGAGTTCTTAAGGAAACGGATGAAGTGACCAAGACTCTTGAGGGTCTGGTGCTTGATCTGTCTCTGACTGGAAGCACCTGGCGCGCCGCATAGGAATGTAACGCTTTGTGAATGGGTGAGACCCTGATTCTTCATTTGTTGACATGACTCTCCTCCTCTCCCAGCTAGAGGGTTAGGAATTAGAAGAGATTTCACTAGTGTAAGACGGAGTAGTAATGCTTTCCTCTTTAATTCTCACTTTGTAGTATATCAAATAGAAGCCTTCGGATTGAACTCCAACTATTAGCAAAATATCTAGTTTTTACACCTTCTGAACAAACTGCAAATGTAACCACGTTCCTAATATTAGTGTGTCGAACTCCGTTTCCCAAAATAGCAACCGTTGGGACATGCACGCCAAGCCCAGTTCTCGCTTCCCCACCGATCTCTCCCCCCGATTTAGCAATCATAATCTACCTGCCCCATGACGTCGATGGTCTGACACGCTTAAAAGAGAAGAACCCCAAAATTAGGACCAACAGATCAACAAAGCTAAATGCTACGCGCTACGCAGGACTTCGATCTCGGATTTCAAGAGAGGAGATCTGCAGTTGGCATACGATCACACCGAAAATGAGAATGGCGAAACTCTGGGCTCGAAGCGGCACAAAGTCTTGTTGGCTGGATGACTAGCTAGTCCTAAGCACGCTTTTATGAGCCATTACGAAGTGCAGCTCATTGAATTAGTTGTTGACTCATTTTGGGTTCTGTTATATTATTAGTAGTTTATGGGCAGGTGGTTTAGATATGACTGTTATTATAGGAACTGAAAGACTGAATTGATGCATGTAGAGGCAGTAGTACCGAAATCCTATACATATTACCCCCATCTATCGGCTAGAAACTGGGGTTTGCATTCGGATTCATTGCTGTGCTAATTATGTATTTTTATCATGCATTTCACTGTCTGTGGAGGGGAGCCATGCTTATAACTTGCTTCATATGGTAGATCGGGAACATGTAGAGTCAGAGGAATTAAGTAGAACGTATTGAGATGTTGAAAGGGTGGGGGTTTAAGGAGTGAGAAAGAGGGCGAGGGTGCTTGAGTGAGAATGAAAGTGTGAGTGGAGATCAAGATTTGGATGTATGTTGATTACTTCGCTTTCACGAGGGAAAGAGCACCAAGTTTTTCAGCTCGGGATATTAAAGGCTATCTTTCTGAGGAGTGGGACGAAAGCCGGGATCTTGTCGATTTATCCCTACCATGAGTAATATGACATAACACAACAATGGTGCTTGACTACTGGAGTCTTGAGCCATTGAATATCTGCGTTCTGAGCAATGAAGAGAGATATCCCGCATTTTCTTAGACGTCCAATAACTTCCTTCTCCTTCACAGTCTCGCCCAACCTACACAGCGCCAACAATCCTAATCTCTCTACCTAGAAACAAACCGGAAAGAAACACCCGAGAATCACAGTCAGTCCCAGAGCCTAGGACCCAGATCCTCGTACACGGACTCGAAGAAAATATCATCTTAGGACCCAGATCCGGGCTCACCACAAAAGGAAGCTTCCAAGGCAGCCCACCCTAACACCCACAATTCGCCCATGGCATGAATAACCCCACGCGCAAGGAACTAAACACGCAACGCAGTCTGCATAGCAAAGCCGACATCCGAGGACCGGCGCTCACACGTGGCTACGGTGAGCATATTTACACGAAACCAAACGAAACGGCACCCATGGCACCGACAACCATCCTTTAGCAACCCAACTAAGCTCCCAGCTCATCCTCATCCCAATCCCCATCCCGGCCCTTTATCGCTACCCTAGCGACGCAGATCCGGGGCGCGATAAGCTAACCGCCCTCCATCTCACCTCACCACATGGCAAGCCCTGCCCCCTGGGGCTACCTGCATCATGCACTCGAAGTCCGATGCATGCGCACATGGATCCCAGCGACCGACAAACGAGACGGGCAGCAGCCGAGCCACGCCAGACTACGCGCTCGCTGTCCGTCCGTACCGTATAGATTCCGAGGGACAGTCTAAGAGCTATTTTTCTTTTTTTTTGAGTCTGGGTGAAGAGGCCATCTAGCGAGCGGCCGGTCGCCTGGACTAACTTAAATTAATAGCGTTGGATGCCAGCGTTGCGAAATACGAGGCTGTGTACTGTTGGGAGAGGAGCCCACGACGACGCACCGCGGCCGTGCGGTGATTCGCGGAAGCAGCCTCGTGCCCCCTGGAGACTTTTCCAGCCAGAGCTGGAACTTTTGCACAGTCTATGTGTCCAGGACTGCGCAGTGGTGTAGACTAGCCGGCCCACTGGTCGCGTTGGTCCCCCACGAGAGACGGAAGCGCTCACCAGACCAGCCCAGAACCTCAGCCTCAAAAATGCCGCCCTTTGGAGCCAACATCTCCCAACCCAACAAAGCCCGAGACAAAACGCCATCATTGCCCCATAGTCATCCGCTGCAAATCCCAACACCCAGACCAGAACACCCAAAAATCCCAGACCAGCGTTCCGTCCCGTTTCGTTTCCACACACACTCTCTCTATCTCGTCGATCGCCTTCCCTGCACTACATACAGTACCACCATGAAACACGCTGATATCATCAATCAGCACATTCTCAAACCAGTTCGCCACCCAACCCCAACCTAACCCCCGCAGGCGCGGGAACAAACGAGTCGGTGTGCTTCACATCCAAGCCCGGAATAAATAAACATCTGACATGACATGCACGTGAGCGTGAGCGTTACGGACAACGCCACAAAACGTGGTCTGCTACGGTACATACCTGTGCTTCTTGATCTGGAGCGTTGGTACGAAAGGGAAGGGCGTGATGCAGCCTTGCAGGATGATCATCAGTGCATGGATAGACACGCATGGGTGGAACGAGGATCGAGCGAGTGGGGCGGCGTGGCACAGTGGGTTAGTTAGTGGGTACTACTGCTGAGAGGATGGGGAGGAAGCGATTGAGCCAGTTTTGGATGACGTGGATTTGGGAGGATGAACGAGGTCTGAGGGGGAGGATGAGGCTTCCAAGGTTGGGTGCAAAGGTGAGAGCGCGCAAGACAAGACTAACTCTGCCCAAAGTGCAGCGCTCGCAATTCTGGAACTGGGTCAAAGATCGACTTGGCACTGTTGTAACTGCAAGAGGTCTTTGGCTTTCAACAAACATGAATTAAGGTGCATTAGGAGACACAAGGAATGACGAAACAGCATTAAAAATTACTTGGTCTTCATCTGTATTGGATTCTGTGTCCAGAATGATCGAGCTTCGTCTTTAGAGTAGAAAAGGTGACATATTGGGTATAGTCCTGCGCAAACAATTTTGCTTCGCTTCCCATAGTCGAGGACCGTCAACTAGAGAGGTAAAAGACCCATGATCCTATGGGATGCTAACATGAAACGCCCATGCACGCCGGCATACTGTGCGGAAGCGACAGCCAGAGAGTCCGCCCGCAATGCAAGTCTATGTGATGGTAAAAGAAATGGTCGTTATATGCGCAATGCACGTAGTGGACGAGGTTGAAATGCCGCCAGGACGCGTGCATGTCCGGAACGGGGTGTCTGCTTTTGCGGAATCGCATGTCGGAAGTCATATCAATGCAATATGCAGGCCGGACATTTCGTGATAACCGATGAAACGCCCATCTCGGCCCCATGAACAAGGAAGTCCAAATCGAAATGATGCAGCAAGGAAAGCAAGTCGTGTCGCACATAATTATGCGAAGTGTTAGATGGATCAAAATGCTCCATCCCTAAAATTCCCAGTCAGCTAATGCCCAGTTTCACTTGGATGTGTTGAACCACAAGCGTGGAGCCACGAGGAAGGAGTGGAAACTTACCCTCTGAAGCCGGTCTCTAGGCTGATGGCGCTGAGTTCTGAGTCTTTGGGCAGCGCGGCCGTCACTGGCAAGTAGCTCGCGAACAAGGCATTTCGCTTGTAAATAAGCACGGCAGGTAGGTCCGCGTCGACGAGTCCCATGTCGGCGTCTTCACAGTGCAGTTTGATGAAGCGTATGGTGTTGTTCCTCTGGGCGACCTCGCGCATATACGTTTCGACCGTTGCTGAAGTGTCGGACTGTGGAGGGTTAGTTTTGGTCAAGTGTTTAGTGGCTAAATTGAGGAGCAACATACTCTATCGTCGTAGATGAGGACTACAACTACGAGGTCTCTTGACATATGCTCAGTGGCGTTGAGAAAGCCCAGTGCGTCGACGGCAGGCAGGTCGCCGTAGATTTTTTTGCTGGGGCTGGTTGTCCGCGAGCGTATTCGCTGGCCGACGTTCTCCAGGTCTCGCAGCCTTGACTCGCGCCACTTCTTCATGAAGCTGTCCTCGGAGTCGTCTTCGGATTTGTCGTCATGGTAGGCTGTCGCATGGTAGGAACTGGGCGGAGACCTCTTCGAGAAGCGACGGGCCTGCTTCTGGGCCTGCTTCTTGGCCTGCTCGAAGGCGTGGGCATCTGCAATGACGCCCTTGGGGCCGGTGTTGGCCTCGGACCGGATGGAGGGGAGGTAGTAGTTGGAACGCATGTCGGTGGGGAGGTCGAGCTCGTCGTCGGTGTCGGTGCGCTCGAGGAAGTCGGCGGCGTGGGAAGACTCGGCGTCGGAGTGGTCGCTGTCGTCGAGTCTGTCTTCGGGGTGGCTGTGGTGAGTGTCCTTGTCGCGGATGAGCTCGTTGAATTCGGCTTGGGCGGCAGTAGTGGTCATGTTGGAAGGGCGGCTGGGGGTCGGAGGCAAAGGGTGGTATTTGTACGTCGGGGCAGGCGTGGGACGGAGAGCTGGGTTGTGCTGGGGAAGGAGCATTCTTGCGGCCCTGCGATGACAGGACTGCTGCTTGGCACGCCGCTCCTCCACCACACCACCACCACTACCACCACCGTGCATCCCCGCCGCCAGGGGGCCCAGGGCTATTTTCGCTCCTCTCCCTTCTTTTCGCCGGCCTGGCCGCCGCCATTGGGCGCCGCTGCGCTGGAACACCTGAACCAAAACGCCAGAAGCGGCCAGTCAGGCCAGCAACGCGCATGTTTGGGAGTTGACGCAGCACCACCAGGGCTGCTGCAGGGACGTCCCCTTCATCTGCTCGCGCCTCATCCTCGCACGCCGGGTTCCCTAGGGCTGAGCTGAGGTCAAGACGGCGTCGTCGGCCACGCGACAGAGCTCCACCGCCCTCAGCTCCTGCATCGCCCAGAGATAGGCGAGAGCGGCGACGACACACCTGAAACGCACCCTCGCACCTCGACAGCGAAACAAAGGAGCCATAAGTCGCCGCATATACAGGCCCGCACCCAATGGCGACCGTTCCGTTGCCTTGCTCGCCCGCGCGTCCCTACCGCTGAAACCGCAAGTGCAACGCTCGCCGGCTAGAGCGACATCATCGCGAGAGGAACCGGCAATTGCCAGGCTCATCGCGAGCATCAAAAAGGAAGCCATCTCATGCGCCGGTTTGTGCCGGTCTGATCGGAGCACCGCCCTTCCATCTCGGAACGTGGCATGGCAGCTCATGCGGCAGATCTCAGCGTCCTCGGATATGGCGAGAAAGGGGCTGCAGGAGGTTTCTTCTTACAGCCGTCTCCCCAGACGTCCGTATCTGCCACCCCGGCGCCCATGTGCAGCCTTCTTTTCTGAAGTCCTTCTAGAAGCTCCTGCATCGGATCGCGAATCTCCCACCCTGCACAAGCAGGCCAGCAGCAATGCCGTGAGCGCTAAGATTGCACCAACGCTTTTTTCTCACTGACCAAAATAGAGGGCACGGACAACCTCAGTAATACGGCGCCACGTGCGTGCATTCACCTCGTGTTCCACTTTGGCTTCGGATCTGGGTCCAATGCGTGGTTGTCGTCAGGCGTACGAGACTCGAGGAGCAATTTTAATGTCGTGACGATCAGGTCATGCCGTGCACTCGTATCGTGGTGCCCCTTTCCCATCACGTCCATCACGTGCGGCTGTTCGCCAATGGACCTTCACGAGTCGATACAGAAGAGATGTTCCAATCTCGAATGTCTCTCAATGGGAAGGATAACACTGCAAATGAACCTAGATTAATCAATTCTATCCAATTCAATTGAACCCCCTCTCATAAAGTGACCTCACGTCTCAACTCATGTCCATCATTTCCTCTTCGCAAACCGCACCTCCATGAGAACACCCAACCCCAGTCCAGTAACACAAACTCCGGAGCACACACACGTGTATTTAGAATGTCCCCCATGCACTTGCCGCCTCATTTCCACCACCTGCAACCCACCCACGTGGATGGTCCCCTCTATTAATGCCACACCCTACAACATCCCCCCCGACCCCAGTCCAACCCACCCCAATCGAGCCACACAGAACTCCGGAGTACCCGCTCGGGAACCCACGAAGGGAAAGAAGCAACGAAAAGATGACAGCAGGCGCCACCACCACCCACCACGACGCACGCCTCCGGACTCGAGAGATACGAGCCCACACGTGGGAAACAAACAGAAGACGAAGGGGAAAAAAAAAAAAAAAAGTTCCGCCCGATTGCTTCCCGCAGCCACCAACACCCCCATCAACATGTCTTCATGCATCTTCTCGCCTCCCCACTCCCATTTCTCTGCTCAAATCTCATCAGTAGCCCTCGCGCACCCGCTCCCCTCCTCTCTTCTCTCCTCCCCCTAAAACCAGCATCTCACATCCCACATCCCACATCTTACATTTACATCTTACAACCCCCAACATCATCATCCTATCCTCACCGTCGTACAGCAAGAACGCAGCACCCTTAAATAAGCCACGCCCCCTCGTCCTCGTCCACGTCCTTCTCGTCCTCCCCCTTCTCCTCACCGCACCCTGTACTAGACTCCGTCCGTCCGTCTAGACTCCTAGACATACGCATGCACGCACGCACGTACGCACGCACGCATGTATGCACGCATCCAACCCCCCGTTGGCCAATTTAATAATAAAATATCATGTAACCACCCTGGGCTCCTTGCTTGCTTTTGTGCCATCTCATCACCGCATCAGCGTACGTATGGATGAATGGACGGACGTCCTTCGAACAGGACCATGGCAACCCTACCCTACTCCGTTTATTTATTCCTAGGATGCGTGTAGCCTTGCTGTGGCTATATATATATATATATATATATGTGTGTGTGTGTGTGTGCTTGACCACCATGGCATGGCATGGCATGGCATGGCCTAGCATGACATCTGCGCTGCAAGAAGCAGGTAGGTACGCAACGCAACGCAACGCAACGCACAGGGACGGGACTGCATCCGCGTCTTTCCTGAGCAACTGGCCACCCACATACACACACATACACACACATACACACACATACACACACATACACACACATACACACACATACACACACATACACACACATACACACACATACATACATAACATATGCACACACACACACACACACACACTCTCTCTCTCTCTCTCTCTCTCTCGCAGAAAAAAGGAAGAAGAAGAAAAGACAGAGGAGCAAAAAGAGCAGATGCGATGTCATATTCTTATTCTGGAAACAAAGTTATTAGAT
>MU001824.1:0-101670 GCA_010093585.1 Melanomma pulvis-pyrius CBS 109.77
AGAGGCACGTAGCTTTAGAGTAAAGCAGCTAACTAACTTAATAAGTAACAATAAGTTTAATTTAGATAATAAGATCTAAGCGCTAACTTGCTATAGAAATATAACTATAAAGAAAGAAAGTAGAAAGAGGAATCTATCTAACCTATATACTTATTCTTCTTAGTTATGCTTAGTACTAGTATAGAGCATAGTAGTAGTAGTAGTAGTAGTAGTAGTAGTAGTAGTAGTAGTAGTAGTAGTAGTAGTAGTAGTAGTAGTAGTAAGGCTATATCTAAGCCTCTACTAAAAACTACACAATGTAGCTGCAACGTTAAGCTTCTACACAAATTTAGATAGTATAAAATTATTACATAGAGTTAACTACTCTACTATAAAATCTTGTAATGATAGCTATTATACGTGGCTCTATAGCCTTAAGTTTAGTGGTGGTGTTTTGTTGTTCGGTGGATCGTTGAGCCGAGTGGATCGTTGAGCCGACGCGCACGGTAAGGTTTCGCTTGGCAAGATTTCCCCGCACCAGACACCCCGACAAGCCGAGCGAGCAGTTGAGTCCTTGCTCCTTCACACTACTTTCTTACTCTACAGCACAGGAAACAACTCCGCCGTCCTTGCAAAACCCCTCCGTTGAATCAATAAGTGCGCTTGCGTACAGTATGCAGTAAGACATGGCCGAAAAAGCCTCTGCGGTACCGTTCACGTGCAGTGTGTGCTCGGCTAGTTACATCCGTCTAGATCATTTGCGTCGCCATGAAACGAAGCGTATGTTATGTTGTTCCCATTCAGGGTCTCATATCATGCCTCTAACCTTTTGATACAGACGATGGACAGAGAGACAATGTCTGCGAGTTCTGCAATTCCCAATACCACCGTAGGTGTGTGTGCCCGTCTCTTCTCGACCGGCTGTCCAAATTACCAAAGACTGCTATCCACCACATATGTACTTCCTGTAAAGCAAAGTTACAAGTATTACGTTAACGAGCTTACTATTGAAGAGACATTCTCCGTCGGCACTATAAGACCTGCAAATCGAGAGGCGATCACCCGGTCCCAGGACCGCAAAAAAGGGGCCGGCGAAAGCAAGCATGTGATCGTTGTGCAACCTTCAAAATGGCTTGTGACCGAAGCCGGCCTTGCTACGCATGTTTGAGTAATAACACTGCCTGCACTTGGAACCGGGTACAGGCAACAGTCGTGAACACCCAAATCATCACAGATGAACGCCAACGAAACGATACTGCACTGTCCGTAACTCCCTACTCTCCCGAATCTTCGCCTTCGGAATCGAATGTTGCAGCGCCACCTCAAAGTCCAGAGTCCCTTTCAGTGGTTGAGACACCGGGCTTCATGCTAGAGAAGATGCCGATTCCATTTCTCATGAACTTTGTCACCTCCGAATCAAGAAGTCTTCCCGAGACATTCGGTTACTCAAATGTAGCTCCAGAGCCCCTGCCCAAGCTACTGTCACCAGGTGCAAATGCTCGGCGCTCAAGTTGGTTGCTAACTGAAGGAGCAAGTGAGTCCCCTCGAGGTTGATAGTAAAGCTACACCTAACTCATTGTCTGGTGCAGCCATGCCAGTGCCTACCTACTCAGGCGGCGCTTCCAATAATTCAATTCTGGATGAGCTTCCGATCATGTCTGATATCCTTAGTCAACGGCCGCATATAAGTGCTATGGAACCGCAAGCCTCATATGGAGGAGTTCCTACCTATGAGAATCCTCCTCCCCGAGACTCACATCCTGCCGACGGTATTAGCCATTCATTGGAGCTGATGGAGCACCCATCCATCCCATCGGATGCTAGCATTTCGACTAACACGCGTATCAGTGAGTTGGTTATGCAGTTAGCCTCTATTTACATAACCTTGCCGAAAGGACATCCTGCTCGCGCATCGAACGTAAGGATGGAAGATATCGACGAGTTTTTGACAACGTCCAAAATCCGGACAGTCTCCCAGACGTACTTTCACCACTTCTATTCCCATCTTCCGATTTTGCATAGACCATCTTTCAATGTGGAGACGACATCTCTTCGTCTTGTTCTAGTAGTATATCTTGGAGGGGCTTTATTTTCCTCTCTTGATGACTTGATTCACATGGCACGAAGCTTTCTTGATCTCGCGGAGGAATACATTTTTCAAGATCCATTCTTTGAGCAACTCAGCAAATGGGATAGTCAGAGAGAGCCGGTTCAAGATTGTGATTCAAACATACAAGCTGTTCAAGCTGCTCTGAACATTATCTTCCTACAAAATTGGGAAGGTAATAACCAGGCTCGGAGGAGAATTCGAGCAGAGCGTTTCAGCTCGGTCGTTATGGTATTTTGATCCTCCCTTTAGAGACAATATGTCTAGACCTTTGAGTGAAAGCTAACAATATTTTGTGTCTGAACACAGGGTTCTCGTGCGATGCAGTTAACGAGCGCATGTAATCCGCTATTCATACAGATACAGGAGGGCCAAAGTACACTCTTTAGTTGGCACAAGTTCATAAAGTATGAAGAGCGCCTAAGGTGTGTTCCCTGGAGAATGCATTCTCTTGACTACACATAAATATTGCACGTTAGACTCGGTTACTAATTGTAAAACTAGGCTTATGTACTACATATTCATATTGGACTCGATATTCTGTATCTTTCATAACTACACTCCTCGGCTTGCCCTTGCAGAGTTGTCTACAGAAATTCCATGTTGGATAGAAGCGTTTTCAGCTACTAGTAGCGCAGAATGCTTCCAGATTGCGTGCGATCAGAAGCATCTGCGCCCGCTATCACTACGAAAGCTGGTAAAGCTGTTCATGTGTGAGGAACCTCCAAGTCAAGAAACTCAAAACTTGCTGAAGGGTCTCCGAACACTTGAATTGTTTCTCATCGTCAACGGTTCGTCTCTTGAAACACGTCCTTTGGAACCTTATCTACGAGTGACTAGTAGAACCAGAGAGTCTCAGGCTGACAAAAGGACAATCTTACAGCTCTGCACACCATCATTTGGACGACCCGAACAAGCCTCCTTGGCTCTTTCCTCCTCGTTCCCATTGAACAAGCGCTCAACCGCTGGGAGATTCTCTGGGAATCTCACATGAGTAGCACATCCGCCCGTCACTTCAAGAGGCTCGGCTTTGTCAAAAATGCGATCGAATTTTGGTGGCTTGCCAAGTTGCTAATCCACGCCACGACAGTAATGAGTTTGGATCAGAACTCTGGCGATGGCACATGCTACGCTGATGGTGAAAACCGCGATCCGGGAAATGGTGTCGCTGTTGCAGCAGTCAGGCCGTGTGACAACGATATGGTGTATATCTCGCGGTTGATGGGACTATTCTCTAGTCGTGGCTCCCTTCATCATAGGTAGTACTATCAGCTGTAGTTCAAACCTACCCGTTCTGTCCCCCTTTGTCCTAACTTTCAAAGCCCGGCCTTTGCGACTTGGGATCCATCGTTTGTCCGGGAAAATGTAAATTTTCAATCATCTGCTTATTTTTATGATGGCCGTTGTTCGTTGATGGGACTACCTTCATGTTTGGTGGTCATGAGGCAATGTGCCGCCCCGGCACAGAGGATTGTCTTATGTGCACCACAATAGATCGAGACATATAATGGTCGAATGATCACGGTGAATGGGCAAAAGACCAGCCGTACATAATTGCGGTTGTTCTATTGAGTTTAACAGATGGGATTATCACGTATGAAGTGAAGGTTTCATCGACCGGAACAATTCATAACTATTGACAAAACTTGATAAATTTACGAAGTCGAAATGTATGTCATTTTCTTAATGATCTCCGTTCGCCATCGGGTGAAGTCCAAGGATAGTATCGAAGACATTAGAGAGAGTCTCGTGTGGTCCATTCTCGGTTCTTTGGATTGAACGCCAGGCAATGATGTTATCAGGTCTGACCAAGATAGCCCCACCGTTGCCAATGCCCTTGACTTCGGCCCAGTGCGCGTCCGGGTCTAGGTATTCATCTTTTTCTACGCCTCTATACGGCTCAGTTATTTGAATCACTCGGAGCCCAACGCCTTTTGCTTTAGCCACTTTCCTCGCAGCTTCAATCCAGGAGGTACCCTGGCGGTCTGTGATGAGTGCGAAGTCACCCTCTGGACCGACCAGGTCAGTGGTGGAGTAACTGATACCATTGCGCTCTAACCAAGCATGTGGTAGACGGTGGCCGGGCCTCGTGGTAGGTGTATATTTCTGGCGAGTTGGGTCCGATGATGGTGAGTCCGTACCGTCTGGGACAAAGGCACCCTCGGGATAGATGAAGCCCAGGTCCATGTCGTGTGAACCAAACTCGACGACCTGTCCATCGATGACATGTTGCAGAGATGCACGTGTGGCTTGCCCGATCTCGGAACTCTCATCGAACATGCTGGTGAAATGCATCTTGTTTGCTTCTATCTGGTCTGGCTGAAGACCAATCGCGGCACC
This sequence comes from Melanomma pulvis-pyrius CBS 109.77, assembly GCA_010093585.1. Classification (NCBI taxonomy): domain Eukaryota; kingdom Fungi; phylum Ascomycota; class Dothideomycetes; order Pleosporales; family Melanommataceae; genus Melanomma; species Melanomma pulvis-pyrius. The sequence goes on from MU001824.1 coordinate 4,427, forward strand.
GATTATCGCATGTCGTTTCCAAGTGAAGAAAGCCCAGTCGCAATTGCGCTTCCCAATTGGGCGGCGCTCGAGCTCGTAAGTGTTGACTAATTTTGTGGAAGCCTTTCCTGTGAGCACATATGACAGCTTCCAGGCTAAATTGTGGGCATCCTGCACCGCAGTGTTAAGGCCGAGGCCAGTGGTGGGAGGATGGCGATGTGCAGCGTCACCCCCGATGAAAATGCGGCCTTGTTGGTACCGCGATGCAAGCACCCTCTCCTGGACCCAGTTGCTGATTGTCAAGAGTTCGACATCCAGGTCTGGAAGTTTCAATAGAGCGCGAATCCGTGATGCCGCATCTTCCCGAGCGAGAGGCGGGTCGTTAACTCCCTGGCTGAAGTGCATCTGCCATTCTTCCGAATGTCTTCCCCAGGTCGGGCCTAGCGGGAGCATGGAACCGCTTCGAAAAAGCGCGCCACCTTCGGGATTGGCGAAGTGTGCAATGCACGTGCGATCATCCCAGTACTGCGATAGATCTGCTTTGAAGTGTGTTGAAACGACGTTTCTGAGCTGCTTAGGACCCTCCATTTCAATCCCTAGTTTCGGGCCAATTGTCTTCCCGCCGTCAGCCCCAACAAGATATCTGGAGCGGTATGTGCTCTTCTTTCCGTCCTTATTTTCGACATGAACTATCACGTGCTTTCCTTCATCCTTGAAGTCCGTGACCTTATGGCTATAGAAGATCTTGCCGGGGTTTCGCTTCTCTGCTATTGCTCGAAGAATGGGTTCGGATCGAAGAAGTGGTAAGTTCGATGGCATGAGAGGAGCGTCACGTCTGTACATATCGTTAATACAGCCATCCTGTTCAAGTGTAGAGACGGTGGCGGATAACTTGCTGGTAGGTGGTGTATCTTTCCGTGCCAAACTTGCAGCCCCACGTATCATGGGTTCCGAGGATCTTTCGATCTAAAGACCCATTCCCACCCAAAGAAGTCTGCCATATAATCTGGCTCATCTGCCGGGGAGGTGTACCTTGTTCGACGATTGCATCGGCAATGCCGTGCTGGCGGAATATCTCCATTGTTCGCTGGTTTATCACATGCGCCTTGGGGAGAATTGACGTGCCCTCATGAGCCTCGACCAGAATGTGTTCGACATTGAGGTTTGAGAGAAAGCAGGAGAGAGAGAGGCCACATGCTTCAAAAAGTAAGTCGTTGCTCTGCCGAAGAAAGGGACAGCATTATACGAAGAACGGAACTCACAACCCCCTCCAACTATCAAAACGGAAACATCAATGATTTCAGCCATCGTAGGATTTTTTGAATCAAGATGGAGAGGTTTTTTTTAGATGTCGCGCAGAAACAGTGTCGGTATATTCAACCGTGAACGTCCTAGATGTAGATTAAGTCAATAATAATGAAAGTGGACAAGTTCGTGTGGGAGATTTCCGCACGATCGCCCAGTATATAGATCTATATCATGATCACATCAGATGTATTCTTGAGACAGTTTAGTTTCTAAGCTAACGGGAAAATAGGAAGGATAGCTTCTCGCAGCAAGTTCCCCTCTTCTGCTATGGTAGGAAATCGTACGGTGGTATCGATATACTGCACTCGTCACTCGGCACTCGGCACTCGGGAATGGGGAATCCCCACATTCACGACGACCCTCGCCCCAGAAATGCGGGAATCGCTTCCCTATTCCTGAAGCGGTCAACATAACTGGTCAATAATTTCTTCACAGTACTCATCATTTCTTTTCACGAACCTCTCTATCCCCTTAATCAAGCAGCATCCTGATCCTGAACATGGAACCATTGCACTTCATCTCCGCCTTTCGCGCTCGTGAAGGGAAGATTGACATTAAGAACGCAATATGGTACGCCGCTGCGGTACGTATAACCTGTCCTGAGAGCGTAATAAAACCATACTAAAGAGTAGTCATGAACAGGCTGCAGGTCTTGCCGCTACTGAGCAAGGCCAGCACATGCCCGAGCTGTATCGCCTTGCGACGGATGGACTCCCACTAGAAGATCGAAAGATAGTGCAACGAAGGATCAAGGAGGCTGTTCTTAAAGGCGTCATTCTGTACGGAGTGCCTCGATCAGCGCAAGCTTTGGGTCCATTGTATGAAATTTTAACAGACGAGGAGATTGATACGTATGGCCCTCGGTATGTGGACTCAATGTTGTTGTTGAGGTGGGGTACCACTTTTAACTAACAGATCTGGGAATGGGAAGAGCAGAAGCAGCAGCAAGAGTTTCAAAAGATAAGGACACGAAGAGGATCGAAAGAGGTCGGAAGTATTTTGATACTCTGTGGACGCCGATCAGCGCGGATCAAATGCGGCGTCAGATCCTGAAATATAATACTGACTCTCGTACGTTTGGCCGCTGCCTAATTTGGCCTTCCTGTATACGGTCTATTTTATTTCTGACTTGTTGAGCCTAGACTTCTGTCTTGAGCTCCTATACGAGCACTACGTCAGTGAAGATGGCATTCTGTCTCCGATTGAGACACAGATCTGTTACGCCACTCTCCTGACCTGCTACAATGCCCCCACTCAGGCACTATGGCACACACGTGGTATTGTGCGGCACGGTGGAACTATAGGTCAAGCTCGCTTTGCCCAAGATCTGGGTTTAGCTCTCGCCGAACAGTTCGACTGCAAGACGGGTGATATTACGATGGTTGACGAGATCGAATTTTGAGCTTAAATGCTTAGTTATAACACATTATCCTCGAGTTTCTCACCATGGAAATGTAGGATTGAGTGATATCCATTGTAATTATGAAGAACACGACTTCACGATTTAAACATAACTTCAACCAATATACCAATATTCACTGAACGATAATCTCTAATGAAAAATTGAAGCTCCATCGTACTCATATCGCATTTTACGATTGTGCTACTCGAATCTCGGCTGCAATTCGAGCTTTATCGTAGAAGTTCTGGATGAACTCAAACACACACACACACACACACACACACACACGAGGTATGTAGCTGAATCTAGAGATAGCACAAGATGGGGACTCATATGTTTCTACTTGAGTTTGCCAGTGTGTAAAAAGAAAATTGAGAACGACATCCAAGCACTTGCTGCCAGGCCCACCAATTTGCCCACCAATATGTCGCAGAGGCTTTTGTGATCTCCTATACCCGAATGTTACAACCAATAACGGGGTGTCTCATGGCTTGGTCCTTGCCCTCGGTGCATCTTCATCACGTTTCTTGATTGATTCAATACTCTCACCAGACTGCAAGCGGCGAACCAGTTCTTCTGGGTCGAATTCCGTCCCGACAGGATTGTTCTTGAAGGCTTCCGACTCCATGAACGCTGTTGCCTCGTCATTGTTATCGAAGCTATCCACCTGTGTCTCCAGCTGGTTTCCATCCGGGTCATTATAGTAGATCGAGGTCGTGATGCCGTGGTTGACACACCACGTCGGTATCAAGCCCAGACTCTTTCTTTGCCGGTATGCTAGGGCGAGATCTTGAAGTGAGCTGAATCCAAAGGCGATGTGCTCTAGTCCAGCGCTTGTCTTGACCTTGTCGCCTGTCCCAGGTATAGCGCAGATAGCGATTCGGTGATGTTCTTCGTCAAAACTAAGGAAGGCAATTCGACTGGACTCGTACCGTGCGTCGGCGTTCAGAAACGTTTTGTACCATGCTACCATTGCATCGAACTTGTTGGTCCGGAGAAAGACGTGTGCCAGCGATATAGGCTTGATGACGGGGCCGCTTGCTGAGTCGTAATCGATCGTCATGTTGCTGTGTTCTATGGAGAATGTGGATTGATGTAATGGTGCGAATAGGCCGTCTTTCGAAAATGAATGAAGATTTCTAAAGGCAGTACATCTTTTTTTAAACATTTGGAGCTTCGGAACACTTCCGATTATTGCGTAATCAGCCAGGAGCCGATTACCAAGAGTACCATTAGAAACCACTCGACGATGCATCAGGCGAAGTGGGGAATCTCCAGCCTTCCAAGTCAGAGATGTGGGGCTACGCCGACTCTGGTGAGTCCTGAGTCCAAAGTTGCTAGATTTGGAAGCAATTGCACACATAATTACCATCTCCGGCGAATTACCAGATGGCCCGTGGCTTGAGGTCTACCAATAGTGCGCTAATGTGTTGCGTAAGTCGGGCGTCGATCCTAACGCGTACTCCGACCGCTGCACTCTCTTCCTGGTACCCACCGACTGACAATTTTGGTAGATTCTCCAGTTCTATACATGAAGTTAATTATCTGAAGATGTGTGGTAGTAGTAGATAGTATAGTATGCAGATTGGGGAGTCCAATTCCATTGAAACTATTTTCGCATAGCTCAGGAATAAAACCTTTGAAGCTGGGAGCAGAATGAACCATTTCAACAACCAGAGTCTGTCTGAGCTCCACGGAAAGTTCATTATCAAAGTAGTCCAACAATTTCAAAAAAGTCTACTCTTCTCACGGTCTAGTAGAATTACATGTTTTTTCGTTGAATGGATATGATCGTGTCCAAGGTCGATTGACTGTGCATTCCACAAAACTGGTTAAATCCCATTATCTACAAGTTTCCATGTCTTTCACCCTGTTGATATATCGACTTCTCAAATAAACCCATCATCTCCCTAGTCTGAGCGTCACCCGGCGGTAATACTTGGGTGCCATATGTACCACAAATTCCGGCCTTTCTATCGAGGAACTAAAAACACCAAGGTAAACTTGTCAGCCTCACAACTATTAAGCGAACACGCGGACAGTATAGCTCACCCAAAAACAGTTCAAAACGCCACCCCAAGTAAGGCAACCTTTCTTCCGCCAAGCCGCCATGCCCTCATTCACATCTTCCATCGTTAAGAGTCCGCCCAATCCCCAATCATAAATACAGTTTGGAGAGACATTACCGACGCTACATGGACCTCTCAATGGTTGGCTTTTGTAATTGTCCTGAAGCGCTGCTTGACTTTCCACCGTAAGCTGCGGCTTAAACATCTGTGCAGTAGTTTCGCTGTTCAGTAGTTTTTCATCGTCTGCAAGTATACTATGCAGAATTTTTAAGTAGGAAGGCATAGAGCTGTAGAGGCCTTGTCCTGCCATCTCTTCCTCGGCTCCACCAACGATGTTGGGTCCCGAAAATGGTACGACAGTGCCACTGCCATCTTCCACAGATGTGTCTCGAATGGACAAGGTAGGTTGCCGGGCCGCGAGTTCCGGGTTCTTATCTGGCCAAAAGCTGATGTCATTAATACCAAGAGGCGTGAATATATGCCGCTGATAGTAAGTCTCGAGATCCATACCAGTAACGCGAGAGACTAAAAGACCGGCCCAATCGATGCCACAACTATACGTCCAAAATGTTCCCGGTTCGAAAAGAAGCGGGGAGCTGAAGCCTTCCACTACCCGGTGAGCGTGAGATACCGCAGGCAGTCCGAGAGATTTGTTGTATTCTTGTATCAGAGGTGACATGAATGGATAAGATAAGCCGGAAGAGTGAGTGAGGAGATGACTGTGAGCTGGTCAGCTACATTTGTTCGACACATCCTCAGGGCATCAAGTTTCTTTACGACGAACACAAGAGGGAATATACCGTAAAGTTATTGCATTATTTCTTTTCTTGAGTACACCTTTCCCATCTTTAACACCCGTGAGTATGTCCAGTTTTGCGAGCTCTGGAAGGGTCGCTGCAACGTCATCATCAAGGGAAACTTGACCGTGCTCTACCAACTGCAAGACAGCAATTGTCGTGATAAGCTTTGTGCAGCTAGCGAGAGTCATAATAGCATCTGTGTGGAGGGGAGACTTTTCGCCCTTTTTCAACGAGCGGAATCCGAACGCCTTCGTATACATAAAACTTCCGGCCTTGTTTGTCGCGGCAAGCACTGCGCCTGGTATCTTGCCATTGGCGCAGGCGGATTGAAAAGAGTCTTCAAGGTATTGCATGATCAAAGAACGAGATGCTGGAATCTTTCTGATATGAGAGCATTAGGAAAACATGGTGAGAGTTCCGTGATTAAATGCGAATGATACAATACGTCGATAGCATAAATACGTGCAATGTGCAACTTGCCCACGCAAACGGCCATTACCCACATTATACCGACTGCAGCTGCACGGCCTAGCGAGTCTACCGAGGTATTAGCTTAAAGTACATTATTACTTTTCTTGTAAATTGGTCAATAATCAACGAAGGCTTGCGCCGAACTGCTAGTGGCGACTAAACCGTGTTCATGCTGCGATTTCTCCACATCGCGTGCCGCCCCCACAAAGATGTCTCGGCACGTTTGAGCTGATTAATGAGCATCTTTACAGCAACCCAATAGCTATCAACATGGGAAAATGCTCCCACCAGCGGAATAATTTCCTCATCACGAGTGCATGGGCCCTTGAACACTTGCACCATAAAATTGCCGCACGCGAAAGAGCGAAAACAATATTGAAATAAACTACTCTAGTTTGGACTTCCTGTCATAATCCGCATAAAACTTAATTCTGCGCTCCATAGCCAGGCATTTTGGGTGAAGATGAGTCAGCACGGAGTCCCTCTGGGACTGCTCTTGTGGCGGAAGTAAGCCTTCATGGCACACTGAGTTTGACTTGACTAATCTTGTTGTCCAGAATTCGAGCGCTTGGAGTGCAGAGCGTTATGGGTGTACCTGGTGATATGAATCTGGAGCTTCTTGACTACATGAAAAGCGTTGATGGCTTAAGATGGGGTGACTAAGATCACCTTCTAAATGCTACAATAGAGACATTGCTGACGCATATTTGAAGTGGGAAATGCGAATGAGCTAAATGCAGCTTATGCTGCCGATGCATACTGCAGGATCAAAGGCTGCCCCGGAGTTCGTAAGTTAGCATTCGTATTGCAAAGTCGGACGAAGACTTATTAGAACGCAGTTGTTACCACTATGGGAGTTGGAGAGTTGAGCGCTCTCAACGGGATTGCCGGCGCTTATACCGAGCAAGTCAAGGTAATCCATATTGTAGGAACAACGTCGACCACGGCGCAGAGGAATCGCCTCATGATTCATCATTCTCTCGGACCGTTTCCGGATCATAAAGTAGGCTAAAATTGAATCAGTCGGTATTTGGTTAAGCTAACTTTCATAAGGTGTATGAGAAGATCTCCCAGCATGTCAGAGCTGCTCACTGCTGGCTCGACAACTTAACAACCGCTGAACGCGATATCGATGTCCGAGTACCCAACACGGCCAATTCTCATGCATTTGTGCTGACTTTTGATTAGAGGGTCTTTCATGATTGCCACGAGAAATCTCTCCCAGTGTACATTTTTGTTCCCATGGACATGGTGAATCTCTTGGTTCTGCCTAGTTCCACACCTTCATTTCACAGAGCACCCATTGTCGACTACGCCGATGAAGCGGCAGCCGTAGCTACTATCACTTCCATGATATATGAATCGAGGATGCCAGTAGTCATTGTAGACGCATTAGTCGCACGCCATAATGTCATTGATATTGCCCGCAAGCTCGTTCATCTACTTCAATTCCCGACCTTCTCTACTTCGATGGGTAAATCTATCATTCACGAAACACATCCTTACTTCCACGGAATATATAATGGACAAGTCTCACGCCCCGGAGTATGTCATTCGGTAGAAACAGAGAGCGATCTCGTTATCGACCTCGGACCTATTCTATCCGATTCCAATACAGGGGGATTCACACGCAAAATACCGGAGGGGAACTTGATTTCAATCCACCCGCGTTGCGTGAAAATTGGTAACAGTACCTACAAGCATGCCGGTCTTGCATCAAGTAAGTTTTCACTCATCTGAGGGGATGTATTGTCTAACTGTCTAGTTCTGGGGGCCCTTCTCCGAGAGATTGACACGTCAAAGCTTCCTAGGCCTGATTTCCCAGATTTACCAGAGATCCTCCCCGCTAAAGATGCCGGGTCGGTCACAATTACCCAATCTTGGATCTGGAGACGTATTGGATCTTTCCTTCGCCCTGGGGATATTCTTATAGCGGAATCTGGCACCGCCCAATTCGGTCTCCCCGACGCCAAACTGCCCGAAAATGTTACCTACTTGACACAAGTATATTATGGCAGCATTGGATACTCGGTACCTGCGTGCTTAGGGGCGTGTCTGGCACGAGCAGAGCAGAGCAGGGAAGGGAGGGTTATTCTTGTTGTTGGTGATGGGAGTTTGCAGTTGACCGTGCAAGAGATTGGGACAATGATCAAGCTCGATCTGCGAAATATCATCATGTGAGCCTTCCTACTGAATATAGCGATTAAAGAATACGGCTAATGATAAAAACAGAATAATCATCAACAACAAGGGCTACACCATAGAGAGAGCCATTCACGGACCAGAAGAATGCAAGAACATGTCCTTCGTGCTCTCGGACTGATACTGATCTAGTGAATAGCCTACAACGACATCGCTGAGTGGAATCATCTGAAAATGCTTGAGTTTCTTGGGGCCAAGAACGGGAAAACCTGCAGCCGAACTGTCAGAACTAAAAAAGAATTCGAGGATGTCGTTTGTCTTCCCGGCTACACATGCCCCGACTCCATTCAGGTCAGTCCCTATGATATTCATCATGTATTACTGGCGGACGCGAGTTAAGAGCGAGCGGCTAATCTAGCCCAACATTTCAGGTTCTCGAGATTTGTCTGGATGTTATGGACCTTCCGTGGCAACTCGAAGCACAGATCGCTTTGATCAATGCTCAAAGCGAGGAAACCCAAATCTAGGGGGTCTATAAGCTTCAGGAACAGTCTAGAAATACCATGACCACATGTATCGATAGATTATGAGAGGAAAAGTGAAATAAGACGCTACACTACACTTTTGAGTGTTATCTTGTGTTTTCAAGAAATCATTGAGCTGTTTAGTCTAACTAGCCACGATTCTGAACGTCATAATGATACTCAGTTTTATGAAATAATTAAACCAGTACAATCCCCAAACCCAACTCCAGCACCCTCTTCTCCCGCAAAAGCACTGATACGGATTGAGTCCCCATCGCGGAAATAGGTTCGTTCCCCATCCTCACCTTCAACTTTGTATCCTTCTTTTCCTCCCCGCGTCAACTCAAATAAACAACCTAGAGATTCTCTTGTAGACCCGGATATAGTCCCAGTTCCGAGGATATCCCCATTGTTTAGTGCGGCACCACTCACAGTTTGTTGTGCGACAAAATGCTCGAAACTCCAGTATACGCTCTCGAACTTGGACTCGCATATGGTCTTCGTCAGGGATGCCTCATTGAGTAATTCTGCCTTCAATTGGATGTCGTACGATGACTTCAAATGATCTTCCACGGATAAATACTGTGCGACTGGCATATCTCTCGTTGGAAGCGGTATCCGGAACGGCTCCAAGGCTTCAATCGTAACAATCCATGGCGAAATGGAGGTCCCAAAACTCTTACTACTGAAAGGCCCAAGCGGCAGCATCTCCATTGCTTGCATATCTCGAGCGCTCCAGTCGTTCAGGAGGACGATGCCGAAAATATGGTCGAGGGCCTGCGAGGCGGGAACTGGTTCCCCTAGCTTTGACGGTTTACCAATGATGCATGCTAGTTCCAACTCGTAGTCAAGTGCTTGCGTAGGCTCGTAGATGGCTTCCCCTTTGTCGTTGCGATATTGTCCCTTCGGGCGTTTGATGGGGGTCCCTGAGACTACGATGGACGAAGCTCTTCCTGCGTAAGCCGGGGGATAATTAGCAAAGCTAGGCGGTAAGCGCCGTGTTCCGAGGCCCACTTCGCTGCTGTTGTACTGATGCTCTTTAGAACAGGAGAAGTCGGTAAACTCGCCCACTTTGATTGGCAGGTGCATCTTGACATTGTCAATATGCTCGATGCATTCCGTAGGGATAGAAGAGATCTGCTCCTTCAGGGCACGCTGTAGAACTGAACGGAATGTCTGCCGCTCTTTGCGAGGGAGTGCTGCGAATGCGTTGAGAGTTGGTTCTTGGATTGTCTGTGCGGTTGAAGCGGAAATGTCATCGTTCAGCAAGCCCTTTTCCACAATATCCCAGAGGAAATAAACGTTATCTTGCACTCGCGTGACTATTGATGGACGGTAGTGTGTTTCGGAAGTGGCTATGCCGTAAGGTAGGTTCGATAGAGAGAAGTGTTTTGCAAACATGATGACCTACCGTCTAGACGTAATTTACTTTGAGTGTAGGTTGAAGGTGGTTAAATATATAAAATTTGGGAAAGTGTCAAATTATGTCCTCATAACAAAAGTACGGAATTAACGGAAGATTTCCGCTTCCCAAACTATCCAAAAGATTCACAATCGCATTTTCTCTGGCATTGGTGGTGAAGTGGGGTTACAGCGGCATGTGGGCGCATGTGGGCGTAGTGGGGCTGAAAAGCCCTAACCTATTGGAGATATGCCACAGTTCATCGATTCATGCAGGACCGCGCTCCTTGCATTTATGAGAGTTTTCGTCCAAAATTCTGATTAATGGATATTTGTCACGCATCAGTTCAAGTGCCGCATTTGCTGCATGTAATAAAGAGCGACACATTACTCTAGGGATACAGTAGTCAATTTTAGTGCCACTTCCGTGATGATTCCTATGGTACCTTTTGAGCCTGTGAAGAGCGATATGAGATTGTAGCCTGTTGAGCATTATCTTGGTCTTTGTCTAGTCTTCATGGTTGTACCTTGAACTACGGTTAGATTGATGACCCAGTCGTTCAATGTCCCATATCTCATAGCATTCAGAGGCAGAAAAAGGCCCGTTTGTTTGATCTTTGCGTCGAGGCCTATTCAATCAACATCGGGCTGCGACAACAATATCAATGTGGTCCTCGTAAAAAGCTATGATCTGGCCCATGTGCGATAGATCAATACAAATACCCAAGAGCGGAGAAATGAGCTGCGCTCAACGCTTGAAATAGCAAACGCAACTACTGGTACTCTTTTTCAGTGCATATGCGCGCAATTCGTGCGACATGTATAGTGGTACGTGGAGTTAAGACGGCAACTGATGTTTCGACGGTATTGGATGTGGACTATTCCAAATATCCTTCAGCTTCGATATCACTGTCATCGACGCTTACCTGATCTTGACGTAATGTCTCGGCGATTTCTCTGGGGGCCTATGAAGCGTGAGTTTTTGCATTCTTAGATATGCACAGGTAACTATCTTCAACATTGTTCGTTTGTCTGCCTGTTTGGGAGAGCCATGTTCACTATGTGCCTCTCCCTTGGGTCCCATGTTACCAATAACAGAAATATGAGACACCCTCCAGTGGCAGCGGCCCCCAATAATGGTGATGGTTGAATCCTTCAGCCGACTCGGTGCTCCGAGTCTGTTGCTGTTATCCAAAGAGTGCCCGTATGTTTTGGTGCACGGTGCTCGCCATGAGCCTGCCCATAGGGTGGCGGCGTATCGCCTTTAGAAAATCTCCGAAGGGCTGTCGCGACCACAACACATGCAACAAAGTGATTCTAAAGAGCACTGCGTACTTCATTTTCTAGACATGCGCATTTGAATTGACGATCGGGTCTACGGCACGGCATAGCACGGCAAAGCGTAATAGAGTTGCTCATTCCGCGAGTGCGGAATAATCAAGACTGCATGTTCTGTAAGCGACATCAGATGTTAGCAGGGTACCGGTAGATGAGACGAATCCCCGGAAGGTATGCCAATGAATGTCGCGGGCACACTGAACGAGACCAAGTAACGCAACGCTTGCTCTAATCATTGTACAATACTCATGCAGGCACTGGCGGGATCGGATAGATCTAATACCCTCGTCAAGCCTGCCTTGAAGGCTAGCCATAAATGAAGGAATCCCCGCTCAGCGAGACCTTAGCGCGTTAGAAATGCGGGGTAAGCCAAGTCATCTAGGCCGCACCTTCTGCCTGTCCCAACCTTTCCATTTCTTCGACTCCGACTCCCTTCCATTCTTTCCCGTCTCAGACACCGCCATGGCAGACCTAGGACCTTTTCCCTTCTCCTATGGGGAGACAGACCTGAATGAGATCCTCCAGCTATCTTCCAACGATATCGAATTTTCTTTGTGCGACTGGGCCAATGGGCAGGACGTGAATGTACTGTTCTGTTTCCTCCTATGCACCTCGCGGTCGATCTAACAGCAATTGGAATAGAAGATACCATGTCCACCAAGCTGGGCGGATGAGGCATGCGTCGACTTGTCCAACCCCTATTTGTCCTCGGAGGCACCACTGAATACAACTTTCAGCGCGGGCACGACCCTCCATCCAAGTGCGCTGACCCCTGATCAATTGCTCACGGGCGACCATTCATGTCTTTGGAGCGAATCTGTTCAAACTCACTCACAAAGAGCCGCTCAAGAAACTTCGGACAATTGTCCGCTCCCAGCTCTTGATCCCTCCATGTGCTACGGCTCCCCCGATACCTTTCCATCATTTAATGTGGGAATGACACCAGACGCCACGCCACCCGCACCCTTACGCGATGACCTTATCGTTATTTACTTCAGGAACGTACACCCATTTTGTCCCATCATAGACGAGCATGCGTTCTGGGCATACTACTCCACGCTCGGGGAAGCCTTTTTCGAGTCCTTCCCCCGGATTATGTTCAACGCAATGATATTTGCTGCTTTCGCTGTAAGTTGTAACAAGTACTACTCGTTTGTGAAAACTGGTGTGTCTCCGTATGCTAAACTCCTCAGCATGCCAACGAAGAGCATCTTAGTTGCGCTGGTTTTCAATCTGTACCCGAGGCACAGTCCAGCTACTACCATATACTCAATGTAATCTTTGAAGCTGATTTTACATATCTCCTGATTGCTGACAGTGGCAGGGCATGTATCAACACGCCCGTTATCAAGTCTGGAGTCACGTTGAAGAGCTCGTTCTTGCAAAGGTGTCCCTTCTCTTATCCCTTTGGTGTGGCCCAAAGCGAGACGTGACAACAAATAGTCTATGGTCAGATCGAGCCATCTACCATACTAAGCAATTTATAAATAAGTCCTCCTCCAAGATGAACCCGATCCTCCCCAAACGGAACAAAATTCTATACTGGTGTTGTATAATTCGGAACACATTTATCTCTTATGCTATGAGAAGGCCGTATCGGCTATGTAGCGAGGAAATGTCCGTGTGCGACCCAGAGGCTGTGAGGTCGGAGTTTGAGTTTGAGCTCTTGTTTCATGATTACTCAAGCCCAGGGGAAAAGTTGCGAATGGTTGAGGATTTCGTTACAATCTGCAAACTAGCCAACAATCTAAGCTCGATTCTCAGGTCTCAACGTTCGTTAGTCTTTGGGATAGACTGGAGAAGCGAGGAACCGGAAAGCCCTGTCACAACGAACAATAATGAGTTGCACCAATGTCTGGCGAAATATCTCGGAGCTGCAAAACATGAATCAGAGCTTTTGGAACTGAAGGATGAATATGAGGACAAAACGAGATTCATGGAACCAAGGGATACAGAACACAATGAAGAAATGTTGACTAAAATGCGGTCATACACCATACATTTGATCATCTAGTAAGTTGCCGTCTTTTTGCACTCGCAATTGTTATCTAGACTCAAATGTCTTTTAGCGTAAATGTTGTTCGCTAATCATAGTCAAATTTATAGCTCTAGTATTGCGGCAGTATACCAATTCGCCTTGTTCACTACCCCTGAACCATGGGCAAGAAGCTGCCAAGAACTAGCACTAACAAAAATTCACTGTGCATCCACGAACGTTGCTTTGATAGTTGATCGACTGATGGGTGATATAAAGGTTGAAGCAATTCCTGGTACAGTGTAAGCCGATCTAGATTGAGGTCATGTGGAAAAGAAAGTGACTAACACTAGTAACGGACAGCCTGGCCTGGACTGTGCTACCATTATTGAATTCTCTTGTCAAGCAGACATGCCTCAAATTCGGTCTTCCCTCGCTAAATGAGGCGGTTAATGTCGTCAACCGAAACCAATATCAAGGCTATCATGGCTCCCTAGAAGCGGGCAAACTGTTGGAATTTGCGAACACGCTCGCTCCCCGGTACGAGAGTGCCCGAGATGTATGTACTCTTGCGAAACACTTGAACGACACCCTTTGCAGTGACGCTGCCATTAAAACAGCATCCCCTGCAACCACCCTGTCCTCGCAGTCAGACTCTGGGACTAGACCTGAGGAACAAACATGGGCAAACCTGCAAACTGCTGACCTAGAACTCCTAAACGGGATCATGCGATATTTTGATCGTCACGTTGCGTACGCCATCGGCCTTGAAGAATAGCAAGGCCAGTTGTTTCTTCCGACATGCCACAAGGCAAACCTGGCCTGCAGGATTTTCGTAACTAAAGCATGGGATAAAATTCTATTACATGTTTGATAGTAATAGCTTTAGTACCTATGTACATTATAGATCTTGACTGTGTTTCTAATTGAACAGGAGTAACGTCGACCGCTTTTATTCCGGCAAGAACGCGGCGATATTAAGAGCGGATTTTGTGGAGTACTGTTCATGTGGGGGTGTGGCCAAAACCCAGCACGCGTGGCCGGGTTAATCCCACCGAAGAGCTGTTCCAACACCGAGGCTATTACGACTTCCTTGCGTAATGTAACAAAGCTGGCAGAGGCGCCATACACTATGCTAACTTTCGAGGCATTAAATATCTATCATAATTCTAGAAGCACGAAACTGACCTACACTCTTTATTGCTCTCTTCCCTGTTTATTTCAGGAGTTCGCTAGTATTTGCAAACCTACCGAATTTTTGGAATTTCGCACGCGAATATTAAAACCTCCACTCACTACGACTTTCCGTACAACGATAGCAGTAGTTTAATTTCTACTTTCCCGTTCTTACCATATCTTACATCACGAGTTATGGCATTTGATAGGCTGGTTCGATATGAAGACATCGAAGGTCAGGTGACATACGGTAATCTCCTCGAGACGACCGAGGACGGGCTGTTCAAAGTGTCTAAGCTAGACGGTAACCTTACAGAGGGGTTTACGGTGCGAACCCAGGAGTCGGAGGCCATCGTGAAATCAGTGTGTATTTATTCCTACTAATATCGTTTTCTAGTATGGACTAACTTAAATAGCTACTCTGCCCGCTCGACCGTACGCCGATAATACCTTGTGTCGGAGTGAACTACCAAAAGCATGTGGATGAGGCCAAGGTAGGTTTCAAGTGCTCCATCTGCCTTTTCATGCTTCATCTTTCCATGCTCTCCCTTACTGACTCGATATCTTGATATAGCTCCCAGTTCCCAGTTATCCTGTCATCTTTTCAAAACCAGCCGATGCTTTGACAGGCCCGATGTCCGAGATTCACATCCACCCAGATGCCTCTTCCATGCTCGACTACGAAGGCGAATTAGTGGTGGTCATTGGCCGTGACGCAAAGAATGTCACTGAATCCTCCGCGCTTGACTACGTGCTCGGCTACACTGCTGGAAATGACGTCTCAGCGCGCAATTTTCAGTTGCGTGAAGCTTCTGGGAACCAATTTGGCTACGCAAAATCCTTCGACGGGTTCGCTCCAATTGGGCCCGCAATATACTCGACTAGATTGGTCCCGAACCCGCAGGAATTGAAACTGATCACACGAGTAAATGGGCATGTGAGGCAAGAGACTAGTACGGGAGATATGATTTGGACTGTGCGGCAGATCGTGGCACACCTATCCAGAGGTATGACCTTAAGAGCAGGGACAGTGATTATGACTGGGACTCCAGCTGGTGTCGGGTTCTTCTCTCAAAGCTTTTTGAAAGACGGGGATGTGGTTGAGGTTGAACTAGTGGGGTTGGGAAAGATTGCAAACAAAATGATATTTGAGCAGAGTAGTGGAAACGAGAGTACTCTATAGCAGCGAACATAGCTATTATTGAAGATATTGGTTTTGTATTACGTGCAGACATGGTTTCATCTTAAACGGCTTATAAAGCAATTACAAACAAGACTCGGAAGCTTCGCGTCAATATACTGGCTGAAACAATCTGGGATTGGAACAATTTGTGAGCTAACTCAATTTTGCATCTGCTGATTATTTAAATTATCTTCTTTCTCTTTGATTCTTATGTGCCGAGAAAGCCAGTCGACAGTGGTAACATCTTACAGTACATCGTTCTTAGAGTATCAATCTCGTTTGTCATTTGTGTAATACTTTTGATCGTACATGGCTCTTTCATGACTTCCGAAGCACAACCTTCGCGTGCCACCACGCTCTCGACCTCTTGCCATATACGTACACCGGAATAACAGTCGCCGACATGGCTAGCATGATACCTCCAATAGTGTTGAAAGTCCTCGCTGCTCCCCACTCCGCAAGCCAATTGTTCATGAAGACTGTCAAAAAGACTTTAGTTTTTGATATAACACTCGAGGGGCAGAAGGAGACGAAGGATACTCACAAGAGAATGCGAAGAAGACGAAGTTTTTGATTGATGTTGTAACAATAAACACCTCGATAGTAGACTCAGGGAAGGCATCGACGACATATGAGCCAATTGAGCTAGTAACGACCTGAACCGAGACGAAGGCTATGCCCCAGATGACAGACATGACTACCGGGCTTTCGCCCCGCTCAGCGAGGTTGCCGAAGGTAAAATAACCCAAGGAACAAAATATGGGAACGGTAGCCATAATCCAGAGGCGGAACTCCGGTTCGTAGGTGCCGTTGTTACGCTTGGAAATAGCTCTACATATAGGATCGGATGTTAAACCACATAGAAGACATCCAAGAAGTCCACCAATCATGGGGCCGACGAGGATGTAGCCAATTTGAGCAGTGTTGAGATTGTAGGGAGGAACTGCAAAGATTTGGGCAATGAGAAGATTAATGAGAACGTTCCAGAGCTGGGAAAAGGCAATGAGAATCATAGACCAGACGATGATAGGGTTCGCCATGATATAGAAAGGTCGAAGACTGAGCCTCAAAATTGACTCTTCCGCATAGATTCCTGAGAACGGCCTCAATCTCTTCTTAAAAGAGTCTCGGGACTGAGCAATTGGAGACGTGGCAGAGAACTGCTCAGGATCCTTTGACTCTAATTCAGTGTTCTCAACATGTGTTGCTCCGAAATGAGTCGACTTGTTGTCCTCGAGTTCGTTAGTCGTGGTTGTATTCTATAAGGTTCCATTATTAGTGGAAGTTAGGCTAGCTAAGATATACCGTGACTTACAACAGGCAAAGAGCTAACAATCTTGTTGCGTTTATAGGTAGTCTCCCATCCAAGAAACAAAAGACCAATAAAGCCGACTGCCAGGAAGATGGCAAGCAGCCAGAATACCCACCTCCAATTCATATGCTCTCCAATCTGGCCGGCAATCAGACTAGGTAGAAGCAGAAGTCCAGATTGAGATACAACAAAGAATGCCATGCGTGAGCCTCGTTGATGGACGTGGTACAAGTCACCAACTAGAGCGAATGTGATGGCTTCGAAAACAGCAGCTCCAAGGCCTTGGATGATCCGGGCCCCAAGCAGTGTGTCGTATGACGTAGAAGCTGCACACCAAATGGTTCCCGAAAATAGGAGTGCCATCGAAATAAGAAATGGTCCGCGTTTGCCGTATTTTGTGCAGACTGCAGATGTAAAGATGACGACTGCCCCGACAGTGGCGAGTTGGTAACCAGTCAGAAGTGAAACTTGGGTGAAGGTCAAGTGAAATTCCTGAAGGATGGGAAATGTAATGACAGCGAGAAGAGGTCCAACACTGACAGAATTATTAGCTGGAGCTTCAAGGTCGACATTACGTGCCTTTGATGCAAACTTACCCTCCAACACACATCAAAGTGCAGAAGCAGTACAGAAGCAGGATTGAATCACGCTGCCAAAGTGGCCAGTTCAACGGATCGTTAGGGTCATCGGATGGTTGCGGGATCAGGACAATATGTGAATCTCCTCCTTTGCCTTTCTTCAGATGTGTCATCCTCTTGCTAGGAAGAACTTCGAGCTGAGCTGTTCCAGGCACTTGCTCGAGAGTTCCGTTGCATTCAAGAATTCCGAAAGCCATATTGATGAAATTTTAGACGTGTGAAGATACACACAAAGGGAAGCAGTACCACGATGTGTGTCTCACACTAAGGTGAGTGAAGACGATAATTAGCAAGGAGGTGCTACAAGATCTCCTTATACATCAGGGGTCTCAGTCGGTCTCAATAGTACAAGCTTCCAGGTTCCCCGGTAGCGTGCGGGGAAACCGAATTAGGGGGTCACTCCTACGTACGTGCGGGGTCCCCACAAACTTGCCATTCTAGGCGCCACCTTCTTTCAGTTAGGCACTGGATTGCAGGTCATGTTTATCCCGAAGTAATGCCTCGGCTATCGTCAAGTCCAAGTGGGTGTAAGCCGATGAATTTGTCATGATCATGAGCATATTCCCTCTCGCCGGCTATTTTCTTCACAGGCTACACAATGTATGCTGAGGAAACTGAGATTCCAGTTCCAAGACTGATATATAGCATTTGGAAGAGGAGATAGATAAATAAACTGAATGCCCATAGTGTTTGAATCGAATCAAACCTCCAGTCGCTCTTCTCACATTTTATTACCAACCGCGTCATGAAAGCTTATCAATGGGATGGTCCCGGGAGTGGTCTTGTGTTGAGAGACGTACCAATTCCACAACCATCTGCAGGAGAGGTGCAACTCGAGATCCAAGCCTGTGGACTCTGCCATTCAGATTGTCATATCCTTAATGGGAGCGGAGCTCAGTGGATCAAGCAACGACCAATTACCTTGGGCCACGAGATCTCGGCCAAAATCACCGCCTTGGGGGAAGGGGTTACTGAGTGCCACATTGGCCAAAGAGTCGGTGTTGCACTGATTGCACCCGCGACTGCTATAGGTCTTGACTTCAATGGAGGTTTTGCTCAATATGCCGTCACACCCGTCCACACAATTGTGCCTCTTCCAGACGATCTCAGCTTCGAGAAAGCTTGCATCTCAGTTGACGCAATGGCTTCAGCTTACCATGCTGTGGTAAAAACCGCCGAAGTTACCTCAAAAATGACAGTCGGAATTTTGGGCCTGGGAGGACTCGGATCTGTTGGTCTTCGAGTTGCCTGTATCCAAGGAGCAACGGTCTATGGATTCGATGTCAACAGCAGTAAATTTGAGGCAGCGAAGGAAAATGGCGCAAAAGCTTGCTTCACAAATTTTGAGGATGCAGAGGGTATCATCTTCGATGTCATCCTTGACTTTGTAGGCATTCAAGCGACAATGCTTGCCGCTATTGGCGCTATCAAGCGCGAGGGAAAGATTGTTCTGGTTGGGATGGGGGACTCTGAGATGACTCTGCCCTCTGGATCAATCGTGATGAAAAACATTGAGATTCGGGGTTCTTTAGGCGGACGCAAAGAGGAGCTACCGATTCTCTTTGAGCTGATTGCTGCTGGAGAGTTAGTGCCGATTGTTGAGGAGGTTCCTTTTGAAGACTTGAACGCTGCGCTCCATCGTTTAGAAAAGGGGGAAGCGAAAGCGAGAATGTACGTCCGACCAAATGCATAGATAGGAATGAAAAGAGTTTGAAATTGGGAGATTATGCTATAGTGCCTTCTTTCTCCGAACCTAGCACGATATATTTTTTCCTCATTCACATTACCCAAAATCTCACAACCGCTCCACGTCCCAATTAAATATCACTGAAAAGTTCTACTTACCAATTTTTAGAGCTAGATCGCCATATCTAAGCAGTTGCGTGTTCGATCGTATCAATCTCTGTAAAGTATTCACATGCAGTAAGGTATCTTTCCAGAGTCTGACTGTCAAAATGCATTTCCATCTCATTCTAAGACTACGAAAAGTGCAGTGACATATGTATCCAGGACCTTTCCCTATCACCGAATCACTCTTTCGCGGTCTGCTCGACTGTTTCCTTAGGAGGTCCCCGCTTATAGTATTTTCCAAACTTCTTCGAATTAAGCATGTCTTGATTCAAGAACTGGGCTGTATCGTCGGAGTAAGGAAGCCGTTCGCGTATCCAGATTTTGTCACCAGAGCATTCAGCTATCTGACCAGTCACATCCTCGTCGATGAACTTGTCAAAGGCCTTGATGACGCAGCTCATGGGGGTCATGTGCTCATTCGGAACCAATTTCTGCATTCCAGGAGAAATACCTGTATCCACAGGCCCAGGGCAGATACAGTTCACAGTAATTTTCTCTTCGCTCCGAAGTCTGAGCCCTACTGCCTGGGTGAGGCCAACGGCCTGATTAATAGTATCAGCAATATCCGGACTGAATTCCTGAATGTCTAAGGATGGGGAACTTACACCACTCTTTGCGGCACAGTACAGAGGTGCGACATACATAGGATAGAGCCCTGCCATGCTTGCCGTAACGACCATTTTGCCTCCCTCATCGGTGCCACTCTTGCGCACATAATGCCTGTAGAGCTTCAACCCGTAGATGACCCCAAGAAGGTCAACTTCAATCGTAGCCATGCTCGGCTTCTTAGGCTCTAGATCATCTGGCAATGCATACAATGATTCCTTCTCTTCGACTCCGGCGTTGGCTGCAAAGAAGTCTAAGTGGCCGCCCCATTGAAATGCCTTCTCGAACATTGCCGATTGGGACTCCCAATTCGAGACGTCGCATTGTATCGCCAAAATGTCGTTTCCAAGCTCTCTTGCAACTGCTTCACTCTTCGTAATATCGATATCGGCGATCACGACGCGATAATTCCTGGAGACAAGGTGCTTGGTGAGAGCCAGTCCGATACCTGAGGCACCGCCCGTGACGATCCCAACTTTTCTACTAGCCATTATTGAGACTTTGTTGAGTTCGTGAAGGTTTGGTTGTGGATTTAGAAAGTGCGACACAATGAATTCTAACAATAATGTTTTTAGGTCACTACTTTGAGATAGTCTCATAGCTTCTATATTCGGAAGTGTCGTATCAAGGGAGGGGACGGCCATGTGGGGTATGGAGGTCGGACTAAACACACTCTCTGCATACCCCACATCCTTAAAAACATTTCCTCATCTATTCGTCATGTGCAAGTAGTACATCTCTTGGCTTCTGCACAGAGAAGTGGTGTCTTGCGAAAGCCTACCTGCGCGCCTCGGTAAAACGGTGAGGCATTAGATCCGAAGTGCCGACTCTGATATTTGTATTTTGATCGGAGTATGAGCTTCTGATATGGTGCCATCTGATTACATCTTCAGCCATACTTCGTGAACGACGATAATACTTTCTTCACCATGGTTTATTCCCTACCAGAACTGCCAGTCACCTTACCTACTACCGTCATACCTGAATATCTCGACCTTGAAGCCATAGCCAATCACTTCGAGTCACTTCTAGAAGTGCTTTCTCCCGCTCATTTTGTACAAAATGCGATCTGGCGAGATCATTTTGCGCTAACGGGCTCCATGCGTACGTTCTACGGTGCCGATTCAATCACGTCCGCGTGGAAGGACGTCTGCCAAACACATTATCCGTCGTCTTTTGCGGTTCGAGGAAAACCGCATTTGGTTCGTATCGCGAACCATTCTTGGGTGGAACTTGGATTCACTTTTGAAACCAATGGCACTCCTGGGTTGACTTGTAGTGGATTCTTATCTGTCATCCCCAATGAAGAAGGAACTTGGAATATATGGATGTTGAAGACAATACTTGAGGGAATCAAAGGCTCGCCGAGCTGTGATGAGCTCCTACCCATGAAGACCGGTATGAAAACTGGAATCGACGATGGAGTGAACGGTACTAATGGGGCAAATGGCGTCAATGGTACACACTCCCCCGTGGGAATTGACTTTGACTGTGTTGTTGTGGGCGCAGGTCAGTCTGGATTAGGGGTTGGTGGGCGACTAAAGGCGATGGGTGTCTCATACGTCATCTTAGACAATCACGCGGAAGTGGGGGACAACTGGAAGACACGATACGATTCAACCAAACGTAAGTTATATCGTTGCTTCTGAAGACTAAGTCTCTTTGTGTCACTGACAGGCGCCAGTGCACACCATCAGAGAGTTCGGTAAGGATCTATCCTGGAAGAAACACAGAAATATGGAAACTAATGGAAGAAAGCTCATCTGCCCTTCGATAGAACATTTCCAGACACTTATGGAGAATGGCTTACGAAAGACGAAATGGCACAGGGTTATAAGACGTGGGCTACCAAATATGACATCGTAACCCGACCTGGTCTCAAGCAATTGTCCGCCAAGCTAACTTAGACCAGAATGTCTGGTTATCGACCTCCCTTCAGTCCGGCTCATTCGATGAAGCAGCGGATATCTGGACTCTGAACCTTCTACGAAGTGGCGAGGCTCAAACGATAACTTGCTCGTCCGTGGTTTTTGCAGTTGGTGGAGGTTGCCAGTTTCCAGTCACTCCGACCTATGAGAACAAAGTAAGCTTTTCATAACATCTACGCAATTAAGTATATTAACATCCAGCAAAAAGCACATTTTCAAAGGCATAACTCTGCACTCAGCAGATTATAAATCATCGAAGGACTGGACCGGCAAGCATGGTGTTGTAGTGGGAACCGCCAATACAGGTACTAATAACGTAACACGATATTCCTAGATAAGCTGACGGTATCGTAGCTCATGATGTGGCCGAGGATATGGTCGCTGCAGGTTTAGCTTCTGTTACTATGGTGCAACGAAACAAAACATGTATTGACCCCCATCCTTGATTCATCCCAATCTCTCGTACTTACCAATCTCTGGCAGTTGTTATTCCTATAGATCACTATAAAGGCACCCATGATCGTATGTATCTCGGAACAAGACGATAGATCAAAAAGTTAATAGAGTTCATGTAGGGGCTTACAACGCCAATATGCCAACGGAAACAGGAGACCGAATATTCTTTACAAATCCCATAGCAGTCGGCAGACTATTGGGGCTGTTAAATTTGCACGGGAAGATTCGCAACGACCCGAAGCGCTTTGACGACCTTGAGAGAGCAGGCTTCAAGCTGGATAGGTTCGGGGATCTCATGTACTGCATGTACGAGCGCTTTGGAGGACACTACATGGATGTGGGTGGTTCAGGAAAGATCGCTCGTGGCCAGGTATGACTCTCCTCCTGTCAAGTGAAAACGTCTCCAAGATTTTCCTTACATCTGCCACGTTGGCTGATCAGAGTTGCACATGGATATAGATCAAGATCAAAGCCGACTCCCTTCCCGTTCGCTACACAGAAGACGGCCTTGAATGCGCCAATGGCGACCATCTCAGAGCAGACGTCATCGTCTTTGCCACGGGCTTTGTCGGAGATTTGAAACTCCTCGTCGCCGAGATATTCGGCCACGAAGTTGCGAGCAAAATAGACCATTTCTGGGGTCTGGATGATGAGGGAGAGCTGCAGGGTGCTTTCAAGCCATCTGGACGTATGTACCTTCACCAGTGTCAATCTGATTGGATGATTTTGAAGCTTACTTTCTGTCACTATTAGATCCATCTTTCTGGATGCATGGAGGTGCAGTGGGTCAGTCCAGATTCTATAGCCGTTTCATTGCGCTTCAGATAAAGGCCAAGACAATGGGGACCCCTCTACCTATTTACAACGGCAATCGGTACAAACTCGCCAAGAAGATAAAAGCTAAAGCTTGAAGAGTGACTAGAAATATGATTGTTCCTCTTCTTTCTTCGTTCTTGATCTTCTGCAATCAGTATGTGAGATCATGGGCGGTCGAAGAACGCAAATTCATTTCTTTCTACGAGACAGCTCGAACTCATGGGCGCGAAAAACACATGGATTCGGAAGTTTAACAGGGCAGACCACATATAGTTCCCCAATTCCATTACCATGAGAGTAGATAGCGGGAGCGAGATTCTGTGCACAAGCTTTCACAAATAATTGGATCACGTGACAAAGCAGACGCCTGTCTTAGTTACGCCGTAATCTATGTACACCAGGAGTCTATCTGTCTCTAAGTGATAATGTATATCTCTGAATTTCAAAACCATACGTTTCACGATCAAATGAATTGAGACAGCTTTCTTTTGACTGTGGACGCGTGTATATTTCTAGGACCATGCGGATGGTAACTGAACGCCATGGCTATTTCAGAAAATGTTCCGCTTTTCGGGCATCCACTGACGTCAATGTGATCGAGGAACATCGAAATGCCGGTGACTGCAGTCTGAAACGACCATAGTACATGTGCATCCCCGCTTTTTCTGTTCTAAATTACGTCCATGTGGGGGATTTCCGTTCCGCTCTTCCGCTTGACACCTCGTGTGCTCATAACTCCCCCACATCACCAACTGAGCGGTCCTTCAAGAAATGTGCTCGATAGAAGATCCTCCTAAGATCTACCCCACAAGCCACAATGCCTACTCACTCAGTCAATCCTCTACATCGACATACTGGTATGAGCCCATTAGTGGACATAAGTGGGGGGTCTTACCTAAAATCTTTGGCCCACCTTCACATCTCAAATCCGAAGAGTTCGGTGATCTACAAAGCTAATCTCCGAGTATAAAACTCTCCAACCCCCTTCATCTGCTCTTCTGTAGGCTATTAATTGCGTTCGTCGTAATCTTTTTTTTCCATCCGCCAGTAGGAGGAAGCAATGCCTGTTCTTAGCTTCCCCGTCCTTGCCTTGGGCGTAATCGCCGCGTACATCCTCCAATATGTCATTTCCAGATATCAATTCAACAAGAAATACCGGTATCCCAACATCGTTCCTGGTTTGCCTTTCTTGGGGAATTCGCTTCAAGTTCCGTTTCCAGCAGCCGGCATGTGGGGAGTAGAAACAGCCAAGAAACACGGCGAGATGTACGGTCCCAAATATTCCCTCTTCCTTCAATTACATATACTTCAATGTGTAAGCGTGTGTAGATCTATACTGACTTGCAGTCTCCGTAGGTATACCTGTTTCCTGGGTGGCAAGGCATTAGTGTTCCTTAATTCGTCCCGCGTTGTAAACGACCTCTTGGAAAAGCGGGCGAGCATATACTCATCACGGCCATACCGCCCAATGTGCCAAGACATCATGTCTGGCGGCGTTCGCATGCTTTTGATGCCACATTCGGACAAATGGCGCAACCAACGTCGGATTATGCATTCGATACTAAACGGGCAACAAGCAAATACCAAGTTTGCTCCATACCAGGAATTGGAGGTCAAACAGCTTGTCTATGATTACTTACAGTCTCCGGAAAAGTTCAACGTGGCGAATCAGCGGTACTCGAATTCCATCATCATGAGCGTAGTTTTCGGTCGTAGAGCGGGTATCGATGATCCGGAGCTGAAGGCCATCCTCCAGGCAGTCGCTGAATTAGGCGAGTACCTATTCAACCCCATGAAAAATATGTGCGATACCTTCACCTGGTTAGCCAGGCTACCCAAGTTTTTGCAGTGGTGGAGGCCCGCCGGAGAGGCTTATTTCAGAAAGTCTATAGCGTATGTGAGCACTACTATGCCTGTTCTGTTCCTCGCCTCCAAAATTCATGTTCTAGTTGGCTCTTCATGTGCTCACACATTTCAGAATCTATAAAAAAGAGCTCGATCGGCTCCTCGTGAAGATAGATAAAGGAACTGCAAAGCCTTGTTTCGCTGTCGACATGCTAGAGGCCGCGGAGAAAAAGGAGTTCCAGATTAGTGACGACGAGAAGCTGTTCGTGTTTAGCACGCTCCTAGAGGCCGGGAGCGACACCTCTCGCAATGCCATCACGCAAATGGCGGCGGCGGCAGCGTGCTACCCAGAGTGGGCGAGGAAGGCGAGGACATATCTGGATGAAGTGTGCGGCGACAATGCGGAGCGCTTGCCTTCACTTACCGATATGGACAAACTCCCGTACATCACTGCTGCCTTTAAAGAGGTTTTGCGATGGCGCCCATTCATACAAACGGGTGTGCCGCACATGCTGTCGCAAGATGACGAGTATGAGGGATATAAATTCCCGGCCGGGACGCAATTCACCTGGAACGCCTACGCCATTGCGCTGAATGAAAATGAATACGAAGACCCCGAGAGGTTCATGCCAGAGAGATTTCTCAACAACGATCTGAATAATCCATTGAAGGGTCACTGGTCTTTCGGAACAGGTACGTGCGAGATACGAACTGTGATACCTCCTTCAGAAGTCCACAAAGTACAGCAGAACTAATTCATGATAAACATGTGCAGGTCGCCGTGTATGCGTTGGCTACAATGTCGCTCGAAACAACGTATGGCTTGCAATAGCATGCCTGATATACTGCTTTGATTTCTCCGAGGATCCGGTAAGTATCGTCCTTCCAGTGTCGACTATAATGTACCTTCTAAGTATGAACTACAGGATCAACCCATCAATACGTTCAACACCAATTGGGAAGAGTGGAAGCATCCTCCTTTCAAGGTCATAATCAAGCCCCGCAGTCAAGCACACGTAGAACTTGTGGAGCGAGTAAGCGTAGAGTCACTGAATACCGACTATTAAGATAGGTGTAGATTGGCCAGTATTCCCACACACTACTATATAAATGTAAGAAATGATATTACTTTAAATTATTTGAGTATATTATATTCCTTTGCAACTATATCCCCTTTAGCTCTTCTAAGAACTATATACTCTAAGAGGCTACTACTACCCAAATTATTGGTACTATATACTTTATTAGTTACTTTATATACTGTGGTGTGGTAATGTGAATGGAAGCATCATGTGACGGGGTATCATGTAATACTCCGTCACTAAGTCTAGATCCGATGAAGATTCGTAGCGAGGCATCAACACCTCACCTTGGAGAATTATCAACTACTGTTTTCTGGCCTTTTAAGCCTCCGATCATCTATCGATTGCGGGTCTATCATCTTGAATCCAACTCTACTACAGTATTTTTGCTAACTAACTATAGTAACTATAAGATTCGCTAAACTTAGCCCAAACCATGAAGAATCCTGTGACTTTCCGCCTCCCAACAATTCAGTCTTTCCTGGGTTGGTTCTCCAGAAGTCTATTCTGATCGCCGTTAGCTCGGACCACACTACGCAGGCCGCCACCGTCGCCATCAAAACCGCCGGCTGCATGCTGTATCCTCTTGAGCATAATTCCTGCCTGCCCTTTCACCTTTTTCTTCCCTGCCGCACACCCCCATGGGAGAAGGGAGCATTAGTGACCAGCTTCCCGCGCGTGCTTCCGGGCTTGACAGATTTCGGTGTTTCTCGGCTGAGTGGCCGACACGCTAGCGCGCCGAGTCTCGTGCCTGTTAATACACCACAGACCATCGCACTCATGACACTAGAAGTACGCGATGGCAGAATTATCGATACGCCCTTTTAACTTGCCCGATAAGGAATTCCTCGCTAATTATTGTGTTTCCCTGTTGAACAAAATACTGCTTAACAGCGAAGACGCGTTTACCGTCAGCTTATCGTGCACGATTTAGGAAGAGCATCTATGAGTGCAAATCTCCACAAGCCGTACTAAGTGGGTTGCTTGGAGGCATAAAAGGTAAGTAACGTTCTTACATGATGCATACTAAGACATGGCTAATTCATTAGGGCACGAGTCGCTGCTCAAGGCGAGCATTCGTCGAATGTCAGACGGGACTAAACCTCTTCTCTTGGATGACCTCACGAAGATGTACCAACGTGCAGTCGATCAACGATGCTCTGCGTCATCAGAAATGGTACTAAGTAACACGTCGATTAAAGTCCTTTGATACGCGGCGAGGACGTCAATCTGACCATGCACCCAAGACCCTACCGTGGGGTATCATAAACACATTGGCGTAAATCCGAGGATTGTCTCGCATGAAACATCAGAATTCACCTATTCACATTCCAGAGATCCTCACTAGAAGACCACTATTTCATCACATTCGTGATTGAACGCCGATAGAAGCTAGCCTGACCGCGCTAACAAGTCTCGATGCAGGATGGCCACTACCCGCCAATCATATTATGTTGAATGTGACAGTCTCTGATTCCCTGTTGGTATATTTGCTGGTGGCCTCACCGTACATAATGCCATGAACATATGCCTCTCCGAAACCTTCTTCGACCCGCTTGAGCGTGAGTCTCGCCTTACTACGAATGGTTAAGTCCCGCCGGAGACAAAAAGTAACGCGATTTCTCAAAATGTAGGTTGTGGCTCTACCTTATACCCAACATCTGATCAAGCGGAAGTTGCTTGCTCAGTATGTACGGTCAGACGTTCTTGGACGAGAGCAGCCGCTGTTTGTCTAAAGGTGACAACGGTACATGAGTTCTGGCATATAAGTATTGTCTTTACTTTCATTTCCATTCCTGTCGTCTTCAATTCTGCTATAGTCGAGCGTACGGCGTCGTAATTGGGAGACGCCCATGCCAAGCAAAGAGAGCATGGAGCGTGCCGGCCCGCACAGAAACCACCTGTAGTCTACTCCGCATGCTTTAATCACTACGCCGATCATCTCCAGGTATTAGGACGCGCGATAAACCCCCCTATACTCGGTTTAATCACTGAGTTGCTCAAGCAGATTGCCTAGCAGCTTTAATCTTTCTGCTAACAATAAATTTAATGCGTAAGTTGCAGTAAAGAAAGTATAAAATCTAGATTTTGCTAACTAAATTTAGGTTGCTATTTGCTATTAGAATTTAATTTGCTATCTCTTAGGCTCTAGCGTGTAAGAAAGGACGCGCCTGCGCGTCTTTATTGAGTATCTAATTAGCAAGGCTCTTCTCCTGCTGAGGGCTTAATTGTTGCTAGTGTTGATGGCTATTTGCGCTGGTTGTTGCGCTATGCAGCTGGCCGTAGAAGGTAGATAGAGGGATGTTGTACGCTTTAGCAGCAGCTCTCTAACTGCGATAAACGCCTGCGTTAAAATCAGAGATAGCTAATTGTACAGTAGCCTCACGAGGATCCATAGTAAACGCGTTGTGTGGATAGAAATCGCGAGAATTGATAGTTGCGCGTGGATGATGCGGGTGTTCGGAAACCCTATGTGTTCGGAAACTATATAGCCAAGCTTAACGGAATATCTGAACAAGTCTAAATTCGCCCACAGACCCATCCTCACGCAACCCCTTAGGTCCGTAAAGTACCCTTTCAACACGTATCTTCTGCTGGCTTTGTAAAAGCCCTATGTTGTTTTGTCGGTTCTG
Source organism: Melanomma pulvis-pyrius CBS 109.77 (assembly GCA_010093585.1). Classification (NCBI taxonomy): domain Eukaryota; kingdom Fungi; phylum Ascomycota; class Dothideomycetes; order Pleosporales; family Melanommataceae; genus Melanomma; species Melanomma pulvis-pyrius. Next base: position 33,362 of record MU001824.1, read on the forward strand.
GTCTGGTCTGTTGGCGTCGGATGTCGGGTCTTCAAGAACCGGAACGGGGGCTCCCGGTTCCGAGGATTTGTAACGAAGTTTTCGTCAGCCATGAGTGGCCAAACAGCATCTCGAACGCGCTCGAACGCGGTCGGACAGTGCAACAAGAATTGGTGTTGTTATTTAAAACTATCGCGATTCCCGTTGATAGAGTCATACCTTTGCATGACGGGAACTAGACACTTCACACTCCTGCATCAGGCTTTCCAGCGCGGAATTGCCCCTCTTTCAAAATTGCGACCCCGGTTCTTCACTTCGGCATCAGTTGTCAAGGTCGATATCAATATCAACCAAACATCCAACCCAGCAATGGCTTCCATAAATCCTCCAGCAACACCAGAAGGTGTCCCAGCATGCTCCGAGAAGCCCCTTCCCAAGCTCACGCCCTCGGAATTCAGACAATACAACCGCATGGCCGAGCACATGGACTACTACCACAACCACTTTCGATCGACCTGGACGCTCATGATGACGGCGTGCGAGAAGAATAAAAGACCAGATGGGATGAGCATAAGGCAATTCTTGCAAACCGGGCAGCAACTCTGCTCAAGTCTGACCATGCACCATGGGATTGAAGAAGCGCATATTTTCCCCGTTTTAGCGAGGAAGATGCCGGCGTTCCAGAAGGAGTTGGAGCTTCTGACACAGCATAAGGAGATCCATAAGGGGCTGGATCAACTAGAGGAGTATCTCGAGGCGTGTCGGTCTGGAGAAAGGGAGCTGAGGTTGGGGGAGTTGAAAAAGGTATTGGATACTTTTGGAGAAGTTTTATGGCAGCATTTGGATGATGAGGTGAAGCAGTTGGGAGCGGAGAATATGAGGAAGTACTGGACGCTTGACGAGATGAAAAGACTACCAATGTAGGTTGGTGTTGTTGATGATGGATGAACTAGTACTTTGATATACGTATACCCTTGAAATTTCATTTCAGCGTTGTCGCGCTCGACCAAACTTTTCGTGCCATTTTCGAGATGACGCTGCAGATTTGGAAGAGGAAGACTCGTTTTTTGTCGCCATTGTAGAGCTTGCTTTTAATCCTATTGTGGTGGATGTTGGCAGATGATACACGCCTGCGATGGCCTTCAGCTCGGCGTCTTTCCGCCACGCCTCGGGCAGGCAATCTTTCCATGTGTCGAGGAACTCGGCGGTGAGATAGTCTGACCGTCCGGGCCTTGCTTCTAGTAGATATCTACCTACAAACGAGACTGTTTTGGTTCGGTCGAGACAGGACCATGGCCCGTCTTCGTCCTGACCATCGCCGGCAAGATGCTGAAGAATGGCGACAGCAAGAGTTACGGGATATCCCTCCTCGGCCACTGCATTGGCTACATCGTCGGTCAAAAATTGGCTGTCGAGCTTCACGCCCTCGGCCAGAGCAGCTGCGTTGATCGACTTCCACACCTGCGAAAGCGTATTAGGGGAGGGCCGCCAGGAGCTCCCGGCAAACTCGAATGCCATCATCCCTTGCCACGCATGCTCACACTGCCCATCTGACAGCGGAATGTCTGGGAAAATGCTGGCCTTGCTCTTCCCGTTGCCTGCCACATCTACCTCGCCGTCAACGATGTCGTATAACGGTAAGACGTCCCCCAAGAACGCCAAAGCGGAGCCATCGGAGGGCTGCAGCTCTAGGGTTGCCGAGCACGAAGCAATTGCACATGTGGTGGGCACCGGTATCGCGTTGCCATGGGCCTCGAGCGTGGGCCGGGTGACGAAGAGGTTGTTGGACGTCTGGACCTGGCGCAGCTGGAAGGACGCGCTGGGGGTACAGAGCACGGCATATGCGGGCTTGGTGGTGGGCGTACCAGACGCGGCGGAGGCAGGCAGCGACTTGATGGACAGCCTAGGGGGGCGGGTCAGGACGGCGGCTTCTCGACACAGAGACGGGATGGAGCCTACCGGGGCGGCTTCGGGGCGTCGAGCAGCTCGACGAGGTCGGGGGGCAGCTCGAGCAGGCGCAGGTGCTGCAAGTCGTGGACAATGGCAAAGGGCACGCCGCCCTCGTCCTGCTGCGTGGCCATGTCTGCGGGGGGGGAGCTGGTGATGGTCTTGATGGTGTTGTTTGCGGGGGCGTCTGATCGGCGGCCGGGTCTCTGCGCGCGCTGGAGCTGGAGACGCGACTCAGGGCCGCAAGGGCGTCAAAACACCACCACCAGGGCCAAAAATACCCTCCCGCCGGGAGATCCCAGCTTTTCGCCGTCGCACGTTTCAATTCGACGTGCAGCTTGTGCGCGCGCTTGGCCGGCAGCGAGTGGCCCTGTCCCGGCCGCTGTTGAGACCCGTCGACGCTGGTCGCTCTTTCCGCCGTCCTGCGTCTTTGTTTACCTGCACCTCGCCGCGGACTCGAGACGCGCTCCTTCCACCGCACCACTCACGAATATGGCACCGGCCTCATAACACTCTCTCCGCCGCCCACACTCGCTGTCGCCAGCGCCATGCCCTCGCCGCTCCGACTTGTCCTCTAATTAATTGGCCCGCCCCTGTTTCCCACGCAAGTCACTCGTTTGCGCCCAGTCGCCAGCATGGTCGTCATCAACCCAGAGCCCGCCGCGCTCTCCCCCGCCGACCTCTCCCTCTTCTACACCACAGACGAGCTGCTCTCTGGCTCGCCCGTCCTCATCTTCTATGGCCCCACCTCGACCTCGACCCAGGCCACCCATTCGCGCATCCAGGCCCACATCTTCACCCCGGCCGGCCTCCAGAACTTCGCCCGCCTCATCATATCCCCCACGGCTGCCTTCTACAGTGCAGTCACCTGCCTCCCGCGCGAAGAGCAAGGCGACGAGATATGTCGCGGTCTCGCCTTCAGTCTGTACAAGTACTTCGCCGAGCTCCCCACGGACATCAAGCATGTCTGGGAGAAGCAGTACAGCTCAATGGGACGCCTGCCCTCGGCCCCCGCGCTCTTCTCAGAGTCTCACGCCGCCATGATTGCTACACGCATGGTCAAGGTCGACAATGCTGTCGATGTCATCACCGACGTCCGACATGCTTTGGGCGAGCAGACCTTGTCATGGCTGGATTTGGATGTCGTTCTGCCTCACGGCTGCATCCAGAAGCTGGACGCCAGGGAATCAGCACAATTCGATGAGACTGAAGATGACGTGTTGCAGCAGCGATATGGCTCATACGCACCCGTGGTGAAGCTATTTGGGGAAGCCGCGTTCCTTCCCACCTCGCGACTCCGACGAGCACCATCGAAACCAACAGCCATCAACCGGTCACAGTCCTTCTCCAGGAAGCAAAAGGAAACCCTCCGGCGGGAAATGTGTGAGCTTCTGGACACTGAAGAAAATTACGTCAGCAAGATCTACGACCTCGTCCACAGCGTTGCGGTCGATTTCCGTCAAAAGGCAAAGCACAAGCCCTTCTCAAGCACAAGCCCAAGCGAGCAGGCTCTCAAGGGACTATTTCCTCCGAGTTTGGATAAGATTCTAGAAGTCAATTCAAACTTCATGGAGACCATACGAGCCATCTTAGAGGAGACTGAGAATGATGCCATCCAGGACATCGAAAAGACTGCAGACGATATTTTCGTAGCTCCTTTACGCGGACAGAAGGACCCTCTAGATGTCACTGGGGCAGCAGCATTAGCAAAAGCCCTCGTAGAATGGTTTCCTCAATTTGGCGATTGCTACACGGATTACATGGGAGCACATGCCGACTTTTCCCAGTTCCTGAAAGTCTTCATGAAGGACACTGGCTCTAGTTTCTCCAAAAGGGTGTACGAAACTGGAGAGCAGCGACTCATGTCCATGCTCATCGAGCCTGTCCAACGTCTTCCTCGCTATAATTTGTACATCGACAATATCATCAAGCAACTTCCTATTCGCCACCCAGCCATTAAGTTGTTTCTCAAAGCCAGGGACATCATATCTGAGATTTGTTCAAGGGAGGGCCCTACAGCACAGCAAATCAAAGTTTTCGACCGCCTTCGCAAGATGGTGTTTTCTTGGCCACCATCATTCAACCCACAGGGACGCCTCATCGCCGCGTATGATTTCGTCGAACTGTCACCGCCCTATCACGGGGAGCTCCATGGTCCTGGAACTACCTCTGGCATTTTCCTCTTGTTCACAGATTTTCTAGTCATGCTGCATAAGCCTAACGGGTGCACAACTACTGCTCGCAGTATCATTGCCGATTTGGACAACCCAAAGCTTGCTGAAACAACTTCGGGTTCAACAGAGCTCATATTTCATCAACATTTGAAGCTCTGCGATGTCTTTCTCAGTGAACACGCCGAGGGTAACATCCTTCAGTTGCTTTCTCCTACACCATCCTCCAGCCAACCTGGAAGACCACGAAGTCGCGATCGACAGAAGATTGGGATTCGAATGTTCTTCTTGCAGGGAGCACATGAAGGCAAAGCTCACAAGTGCGTAGAAGATGTCACCAAGGCGAAAATTGAGAGTCGATTTCCGGAAACCGAACGAGAGAGCGGCAAGTGGGAAGTACGCAGTGCACCTGGTGATCTCAGCTTCTTTTCGTCGGTATCGGAAGATGCTGGGGTTCAACTCATCGAAGGTCGTAAGGAGCCTGCTAAGATACAGGTTATGGTCGATTCATCAAAACACTCACGTGCTATCAAAGTAGGCGATGCCGGTATCGAGATGACAATCTCGATTTCCATTCCTGAAGATGGGCTCTTTCTTCTCGAATTCACAGGTGCCAACAACTACACAGCACGAGATAAGCTGACGAGTGTCGAGTTCCTGCCAGTATTGACGAAACGACTGGGAAACTTTCTCCAATTGCGCAACCAGATCAAGAATCCTGCGTTAGCCGAAGCCTACCTCTTCAGGAATCAGCAAATTCTCAAAGCGCTCAAATTCGAGGTTGATGAGATGGAAGTAGGCCAGGATAGCAAGAATCGCCCCAGTTCCCCTGTGAAAATTCTCTCGAATCTCTTCGGTGGTAGCGTAGGGAAAGAGGGCGGAACTCGGAAGCTGCAGCGAAACCCACCCTCCATGGGCGATATTCCCCGAATGGCACCTCTTCTTCCACCCGCTCCGGCTCGCACACACAGCCGAGATGGAGAGCTCTCACGTCCAACGTCTTCGAATAAAACTATTGGATTCAACAGTAATGTTTCGCCAACAGACTCCCTAGGAAAACTAGAGGATACCCTTGCAACTCTAATTTTGGCCTTGCATGCCCGGAAGGGCAACATTGTTGGACAATCCGTTCGAAGGAGAGCAGTGGCAGATGACTTACTCGTGAACGAAGTGTACAATTCTCTCCTGGAGAATCCATCCAATATGGATATTGCTGCTCAGTCACCTGTTGATGTCCTATTCGCGGCATTTGAAAAGTTTCTCAACAGGGAGTGGAAAGAGAAGATGGGGCCTGTTTTGTCTCAAGCGACTCTCATGTCGTTGCAGATGAAATCAGATAGCATGTACCCTGGCGAGTTTGAGGACTTTTTCCGCACAACATTCAATGAAATGGCACCTCAAAATCAACGATCTCTTCGAGCAATCATCAAATTGCTCGCGGAATTGCTCGACGGCACTGCAAACGACGGAGACCGCGGGATTCTTACTGCTGCCTTCGCAGAAATGCTTGTCCCGGAAGGAAACCCCAATGACTTTATCTCCTTGATAGATCGTTTCATCCAAGATATTGATGCTCTCTTCTCGACACATCCAAGCGGCTTCTCGACACCAAATTATGGGTCTGTGGATTCGAAAGGTCGCTCTACCGCTGCGGGCTCCTTGAACTCGAACACGTCTTTAAGGAAACGCCTTGGGTTTGGTACCCTGACAAGGGAAAACAGCAAGTCTGAGAATGAGTCCAAAGTGGGATCCCTATGGCGCTCCTTGAGCAAGAACAGCCATGGAGAGAGCCAACCCCCTAGTCTGTCCAAAGCTGGACCTGCTTCACTTGGCCGTTCTAACTCTACAGATGCGAACATGCGCGTTTCACCCAAACGTCCCTCTTCTCGCGATCGTCCTACCGTGTTAGGCGCGTTCCCTTTCGAAGGTGGCGCAAGCCCACACGGCCGGTCATTCTTTGGGGCGGCTCTGAAAACGATCGGCGAGGTAGAAACTACTGCTGGACCTCCCCGCAAGAAGAGACGTTCTTCATTGAGTGACCTGAAGGCATTGCAGTTTGCTGACAATGCACCTACTTGGTCTCCACAGACTCCTCGTCGACCTGATTCATCACATCGAAATGTGAAGCAGACAAGCGTTTCGCCGGGCACTCCTTCCCGTACGACGCCTTTGCAAATCAAGCAGTCATCGATTCCCACGCCTACGCGCCTAGGGTCGCCAATGCGGAAAGAAAATTCGCCAGCAAACGTCCTGGATCGTGTCCGACCGAAATCAATTTCTATGAAGCAGGAGAAACAAGAAGAGGTCACAATCAAAGCGTATAGCCCGTCCAAAAAACGTACAGAATCAGTATCCGCCATCCCAACACTAAAACCCACTGGTGCGGGGCTTTCAGAACGACCTACTTCGGGAAATACGATCAAAGTTCCTCCATCTACTCCCCGCTCTCCAACGAAACCTGGTGGCTCAGCAAGTCCAACCAAGAAGCTCAAGATGCAGAGCCCGCAAAAACTGCGTGAGCGTCTCCAAAACCAACAGCGTGATATCGAGACGGCGTCGAAGGCCTTGCAAAACGAGCTCAGTGCTATAGGACATGAACTGAATGCTCGGAGCACACCGCGACTCACGACTCAAACCTCAGCGCCCCCGTCCGCAGTCTCTACTGGGAATAAAGCCCTCGAAGCCCGTGTCGCCTCCATGGAGAAAAATCTCAAATCGACTTTGGAAGCTCTCGCAACTCGCACATCTTCCATCAGTCAGGATGTAGGCACCAGTCTGCAGGTCAGCGAAGCCCGCGCCAAGCACCTAGATCAGCTCTACCGCGACATGAACGCCGAGAACGAGGCGCTGTATGCGCGGTTCAATGAGGAGCTAGAGAAGGTAGAGCGGAGTGTGCGGAAGGGCAAGGGTAACGAGGAGGTGGATCGACGGATGCGGGCGAGCGAGGAAGAAGCGTCGAGACTGAGAAAGGAGAATGCAAGACTGAAACGGGAGGTTGCGGGCTTAAAGGCGCAGATTAGGGAGTGAGTGCGTTGACACCCTCAAGCCTTGCTCGCTCTCTCTCTTTCTCTCTCAATCTGCCTGACACCTTCCGGTGTGTCGCACACCATTGACACGGTCTAGGCTACTAAAGAAGATCAAAACTATCAACACCGTATCTGGGATGATAGCTATGGGTCGAGAGAAGGTGTGTTGCATGACATGCATTACCACGGCGTTGGCAACGGGTCTACATTTGGTGTTTATCGGTCGGGTTTATGTATGCATTATCATCGCGGCGGGCTTCCTGGTTTTTCTCCCATTGTTCGTGCTTCTAGGTGGCCTGCTAGTAGTGTTTGAACGCTCGCAAGCTAGATGGGAGGCTGTTAGGAGGGGCATTTGAGAAGCTCAAGGTGTTTTGGAGTAGGTTTTTATGGGATGGATAGGATACCTTGACATTCATATACGAAGAATTACAGATTCACATGATCGACTATAGTTCTAATACTGTGGTATACGAAGGTGTATATTACAGTACTAACTAGGTACTCCTTTCTTTTGTCTATCAACGGTTGATGGACGGGATGTATAGCATCCGTCTATCAACTAAACGGTCTACTACATCCGGCCCAACTTCCTCTCAATGGGACTAGCAACCCTCTGTCTTTCTAATGCCCATGTCCATCATCCCCACCATCCCCACCCCTCTCCTCCGGATCCAGCTTAATTAGCGTATCAATCCGCATAATGGCCACACACGCTTCCACGGCACTCTTTAACTGCTTGACCTTGCTCATACTCGGCTCCAAGACACCCGCTTTCAAGCTATCGTGCACTTTGCCGTTCACAAGGTCCAGTCCGTAGTTCTTGTAGTTCTTGCTTCGGGCCAGTTGCTTGGCGTTCTCGGGGGTCGTGGGGTCGGAGGTGGTTCGTTGGGAGAGGGCGTGTCGGGAGCGGAGCTGTGCGACAAGTTCGGTGCTGTCTTTTGCGGCGTTTATGGCGAGGGTTTTGGGGATGGCAAGGAGCGAGGTGGCGAATGCGGCGATGGCGAGTTGTTCGCGGGAGCCCTAGTGGGATGTTAGTTTACTTGTTGGAGGTTTGATGTTTGAACTTGAAACAAAATTGAGGGTGGAAAAGATGGAAGGATTGGAGCAACTGGGAAATAGCGCGTATGATGTAATATGATGCAGATGGAGGATGAGTCGTATGTTTGACTCAGAAGCGGAATGAACTCGAGCCGAGCTTACCACTGATGTTGCCCATTCCTCGAGGTAGATGTGAAGGGCAGTCTCCACTGCACCTCCTCCAGGAACAATGCGTCCACTCTCGAGCGTCCTCTTGACGGCAGAAAGCGAGTCGTGGACGGACCTCTCCATCTCATCCAAGGCGAAGTCGTTCGGTCCACGTAGAATGATCGACGCAGATGAGAATGCCTTGGTACCCTTGACCAAGATGCACTCGTCGTCCGAGATCCGCTCCTGTGACACCTCTTCTGCTGAACCCAAGAATGATGGTTCGAACTTCTCGTCTCCGTTGAGATCTGATAGGGTGCCAACCAAAGTCGCTCCCGTTGCCTTTGCTATCCTTCGCAGGTCCTCCTTTTTGCACCTTCGTACAGCCATAGCACCCTTTTCGATGAATTGCTTCAGGCACAGATCGTCGATGCCCTTTGTCGTGAAAATAACATTAGCGCCCGACTTGAGGATCATGTCCACCCGCTCGGTCACGATTCCAGCCTCCCGTTCCCGGATCTTCTCCAACTGTGCCGGATCGTCAATAGTGATGTGTACGCCTAGCTTCATCCGTTCTTTCTGTAGATTGATATCTAGGCAGGCAATCTTGGCGTCCACAATCCGCGTCTTCATGGCCTGCGATGCAACGGTGCAGTTCAGGGCATATCCTTTGACTAATATCGACTCGAGGGCGCCCTTTCCGTGTGCCTTGAGGATATTGACAGCCTTGACGGGGTACTTGATCTCGTGCTTGTTGTTGGTGGTCTTGACGGACTGCATGGCATCAACGACCATGTTGGCGAAGAAATCCGAGTCGGATCCGATCAGCTTGCTGGACATGGACGTCTTGGCGATATTGACTAGACTGTCCCGTCCCAGGGTCTCGACCTTGGAGCTGATGTTCTCGTTCATGTACTTGACCGCCTCCCTCAACGCCAGCCTGTAGCCTGTGATGATGGTCGTGGGGTGGATCTTGTTCCTCATGAGTTCGTTTGCGCGCCGCAGCAGCTCAGCGGCTATTATGACAACAGATGTGGTCCCGTCGCCGACCTCCTTATCCTGCTGCTGGGCCAGCTCGACGAGTATCTTGCCCGCGGGGTGCTCAATGTCGAGCAGACTCAGGATGGTGGCGCCGTCGTTGGTCACGGTCACGTCGCCGATGTCGTCCACCATCATCTTGTCGAGGCCGGAGGGGCCGAAGGACGACTTGACGACATTCGCAATCGCCTGAGTCGCCAGTACGTTCTGGTCACGGATGTCCTGGCCACTGATTTTCTGTCCGCCGAGGACTAAGTAAACATTAGCTAGGAACCGCCTCAGGGGGTTTCCGAAGCTTACACAGCGTTCCGGCGTTGCGTGCTTGCTCGAAAATTCCGGCCATGGTGCGTGTTGGAGCTGTTTGGGGGGTGTATATGGCGGATATGGCGGGGATTCTGCTGTTTTCGCTGCCTCCAACGCGGTCCATAAATTGTTACGCGCGAGTTTTTCCGCGCCGACGCTAAGAGCAACCCCTGCCGTTGACTCGCCGCGGGGCCAGATTGGGGCTGCACGCTGCGACTCTGACACCAGACAACAAAACTCTCTGACTCCTTGCTCTCCGCAGCCACAAAGCACACAGGTAAGCCGCGAATAGCCTCGCGAATCCAGCTGAGCCTGACTCACGTACCGACTCTTTCAATTCCAGGTAATTATAAAGTCCGCTCTTTCGCGCCCCACTACCCCACCAAGTCCTGCACAATTCGCATTCAACGCGCCAGATCTTGCTCCAAAGGCCAGGCTATAAACTTGTTCTAAGTTTGTGTGTGTTTTGATCTCGAATTTCGTCTCATGAATATCTCGAATCTCTTCTCCCTGTCTGACCTACTCTAACAATTGCTGTTGCGCAAATATAGACATTCCAACCACGACTCGACAACACCAACATGGCCGAAGCCAGCGCCGATGTGAAGGACGTCCCCGTGGGCGAGGGCAAGAAGCGAGAGGAGAAGAAGAAGAAGGAGCCAAAGCCTGCCAAGGAGAAGAAGCCTCAACAGGCAAAGAAGAAGGTCAGTCTCCCAGAGAGACAAGAATTGATATGGCAGAAGACAGTGTATTTACGTGGATGCAGATTGAGGGCGCTGCGCTAATTGGCATCGATGTCGCCAAAGAAGCGGATCTCGGCGAATGGTACCAGCAGGTCATCACCAAGGGCCAGATGATCTCGTACTACGATGTAAGCGATTGAGTCAGACGCCGTTCGTCACCAACTAACATACTCGTAGGTTGCTGGATGGTGAATATCATTCGTATAATACAGCTGTCTACACGCTAATAATCCTAGCTATATTCTTGAACCCGCCTCATACGCCATCTGGGAGTCCATCAAAAGCTGGTTCGACGCGAAGATCAAGACCCTCAAGGTCCGAAATGCGTACTTCCCCATATTCATCAGTGCGGATAACCTGCAACGAGAAAAGGAACATCTCGAAGGTTTCGCCGCTGAGGTTGCGTGGGTGACAAAGGGCGGTAAATCCGACTTGGAGAAACCAGTGGCCGTTCGTCCCACTAGTGAAACTGCCATGTACCCATACTTTGCGAAACGGATCCAGTCTCATCGAGATCTTCCCCTGAAGCTGAATCAATGGAACAACGTCGTTCGCTGGGAGTTCAAACACCCCATGCCGTTCATTCGTTCTCGCGAGTTCCTGTGGCAGGAAGGTCACACCGCACATCTCACCAAAGAGGAGGCCAGTACTGAAGTCCTTCAAATTCTGGACTGGTATGCCGGTGTCTATGAGGAACTGCTTGCCGTTCCAGTGGTCAAGGGCACCAAGACCGTGAACGAGAAGTTCCCCGGCGCAGACTATACCACCACCATCGAGGGCTTCATTCCGGCCACAGGGCGTGGCATTCAGGCAGCCACATCTCATTGTCTAGGACAGCACTTCTCAAAGATGTTCGACATCACCGTCGAGGATCCAAAGCCGAAAGAGGATGGCAAGTCGGATAAGCTCTATGTCTGGCAAAATTCATGGGGTCTTACTACACGTTCCATTGGTGTCATGATTCTCACCCATGGAGACAATCGTGGCTTGGTTACTCCTCCAAGGGTGGCCGAGATCCAAGTCGTTATCATCCCCGTCGGAGTATCAGCAAAGTAAGCACCCTCTCTCTCAGCACGTGACATATATTAACAATGTACGAAGGATGGCCCCTGAGGCCAAAGAAGACTTGTACAGCAAGGTTGCCAAAATCGCCGAGGACCTCCTTTCTGCAGGTGTGCGAGTCGAGACCGACTACCGCGAAGGCTACTCCCCAGGCTGGAAATTCAACGACTGGGAACTCAAGGGTATCCCGCTCCGAATTGAGTTTGGACCTAAGGATGCGGAGAAGGGAGTCGTTACCACATCTCGACGAGACATCGACAACAAGGACGAAGCCCGTGGCGAATCCAAGATCGAAGACCTCAAAGAGGCCATCCCCAAGCTGCTCGAGCAGATCCAGAGTGACATGTTCAAGAGGGCGGACAAGACATACCGTGAACACCGCATCCAGCTCACGAATTGGGACGATTTCGTGCCAGCTCTCAACGGCAAGAACGTTGTCCTCGTTCCCCACTGCGAGGGCGATAAATGCGAAGATGAGGTCAAGGAGAAGAGTGCCAGGAAGGAGTCGGGAGACAACACTGTCGTCGATGCACAGGCTCCTGCCATGGGCGCGAAGAGCTTGTGTATTCCCTTTGAGCAGCCAGAGGGAATCAAGGAGGGCGAGACCAAGTGCATCAACCCCGACTGCAAGAATTTCGCCAAATCTTGGATTCTATTCGGTCGAAGTTATTAGGGGATGGAGATACCAGGCTTGTAGTTGAGTGGTTTTAGCGTTCCGGGGAGGGAGTTCTGACGGAAGCATATCGGGCTTGAAGGAAGAAGGAGTCATGGATGGCTGTCAACGTGTGGTGGATTTATAGGACCAAAAGTTCGAATACTTTTCCAATATTCCCCTATTTCAGCCTTGGAGCCTGTATCGTAATTTCATCGCATGAATAGGTGAACGAAGCCAAACGTAACAAAAGCTTATGACAATCACTTCGCATGTAGCGTCAAACGCGTGAACGCCAGTCATCCACACTAGTTATCCAGATTACGTCGTCAATTGTGATCCACTGCTCACCACTTCGTTGTACACCTGTGACGCCGATATCAGATTTCCATATCGAAATTACCTTCACTTTCACTATCTACACACCGCCTCCCACTCAGTTACATCTTACTAAACTTTTACCTACGAAATCTCCCCAAATTAATAACACTGTCCACCCTTAAAAGTCCACCTTGCACTCCCACAACCACACCCTCAGACCCACCAACAAACCCCACGCGATGTGCCAAATCCTCCTGCAAGTCTACGGCTGCGGCCACACGAAGCCCATCTGCACGACTCCCTGCCCCCACGCCCTCGCAACCACCTACCGCAACCCCTTCCTCGACACCAACACCAACTCCAACACGCCCTCAACCCCGGCAACCCCAATCACCCCAGTCTCACCCATATACATGGCCCCGGACACGCCAGCGCGCCCCCAGCACGAATATGCAGGCCCAGCCCTGCGGCCCATGTCGCCAGAAGATGTACACTCGGCAGCACTTTCACCGGCCGGGCCCATGACCATGTCTACTCCACACTCGCCAACGGCTTCTACGTACGACAGCGACCCCACGCCGAATTTCTGCGGCCCGCCCCACCAGCACGCCAAGTACCTGCGGCCGTCCAAGTATCCGTAAGCGACTCCTGACTCTTTCCACTCCCCCCCTTCCCATGTAGTCTTGTGTAGAAGCTAACGTGCAGCATTAGGTGCCTGACGTGCTACATGCAGCCGCAGTGGGCGGGGTACCGGCAGCGGTGGGTTGGCGAGTACAGGGCAATGCATCCGGGGACGAGGGCGGGGGATTTGGAGAGGATGGCTGGGGTGGAGCAGATTCCGGGGAGAGTGGGCTTGCTTAATGTGGTGCGGGAGGTGGATAGGCTGGCGAGCGCGAGGGAGAGGGAGGCGATGGGGGAGGGGGAAACGAGGAGGTAGACGAGAGAGAGGGTAGGTGCGGTGGCAAAGGAAAATATATGGCTGGGAGGGAGGAGGAACTTGGAAGAGTGATGGGAATGAAGGAGAGCATTAAAGCTTTGAGGGAGCGGTAAGGATCTCTACTGAGCGACGGATGAGAAAGTAGAAAGGGAGAAATACTTGCACTCTATACCGACATGAGTCCCCGTCTCCTAATTTCCAGAAAACCATTAGCTCAATAGATTCTTAGATAAGTCACCAGTGGAAATTGAACGACTTCGGCTGTTACACATCATGCGGGATATAATTTTCTCCTAGGAGCTGATTATCCTCCCGTTAACCCCAATCCCGACCAGCCACCTAATGCAAATACCTCTAGTCCGTTTTTCATTATATAGTACATTCGCTTCTCTTCGCCGCCTTCAATCCGTGTCCATTTCATCCTCGTCCTCGTCGTTCTCAACCGTCTTCTTAACGCCCTCCAAAAACGCCTTGACCGCATCCCCACCTCCAAGCGGCATTCCGCCACCCCGAATGTATCCCCCATTCGCAACATCAATCCCGAGTGCTTCGCTCACACTAGGCAGGCCACCATCCCGCAACGCAACCGTCAGACTGCCTAAGCTCTGCCGCATCTGTGGAGATCGCAACACTCGCTTTAGCACATCTTTCTTCTGGTCTTGGTCGAGGGCCAAGATTGCCATTTGCGCTGTCTCGGAGTTGGGGTCGATGTCGGCGACGTCTTCGATTTCTTGGGCGAGCAAGAGGATGGTAGGGGGAAGGTTGGCACAGAGCGCGTCGATGAGAGATTCGGGAGCCTTGTCGATAACAGGGATAGTGGTGTTAGGGGGAAGGAGGTCGAGGAGCGTGGTAAATGGGTCTTGAGAGGATTGGCTGCCACTCGTGTTGCCACTCTTGAGGGAGTCGAGGAAGTTCTGGACGATCGCGGAGGCTTCGCTAGACCCAGAGGCAGCACTGTTCACTTGTTAGCTGGGGGTCTTGAGTGTAGCAAATCCAAAGTCGAGCGTCGTGGCGTTACTGGAAATGACAAGATATGCTTATTATGTCTACTGATACACATGAGCAGCACTATCCAGTGCACTGTCATAGAGACATCGTGAGCTCCCATAACGCCTCACCGTGAGAGTGCAGTGCTGTCCACATTCTCTACCGCCGCCCGGATATTCGCCGAGATGTCGACCGCGCCACGACGCTGGAAATGATACGAAGACTCGGTACCTACGCTCGGCCACCATCAGCACCACCTTCGCGGGACTCGGAGCCTTCTTCTCTGATGTCACCACCTGTAGCTCCGGCACCCGCGCCGCCTGTGCTGCCATGTCGGTTCCGGTTGGAGGAGTGATCTGTGCCTTCCACATCCTCCATCGTCTCATCTTCGTCACCACCGCCAGTGCTCTGGACACCGGCGAGCTCTGCTTGGACATCAACCTCCTCGCCGCTGAGAAGGATATCGACTACCTGTCCGATCTTCAGGTCTCGCTCGCTGAACCAGCTCGGGTCGCCTTTCGGGTGCTGTGACTTGGACTGTAGCCAGAAGAGATATCGCTGGGAGCTAGAGTTGAACTTGAGGACGAAGATGCGGCCGTCGGTGGGAGACCGGAGGTTCTCGGAGTCGGCACCCGTCTCGGAGCCAATGTAGGGGAGGAAGGAACCATCGCCGGGGATCATGATGAGGTTGACTTCGGATTCCTCATTGGCGGGCTTGTCGCGGGGCCGCCAGCAGAAGTGCACGAAATCTGATACATGTCAGTGGACACTAGAGGACTGAGTGAGATACACCGACCATCGTCTCCCTGGTAGAGCCATATGTATCCCGGCTTGAGGATCGGCTTGATCGTGGGGTTTGGCGTGCCGTTCTGCGGAGGTCAGTGGGTGGTGTTACAAAGGCCAGAATTTGATTTGGAGCACTGACCCTGAATTCGCACTGGCCGGCCTTGAAGGTAATCAGCGGTTGGACAGACATGGCTGCGTATGTGTTATAGATGTGGTTGTTGGTGAGAACAAAGGCGAAGCTTGTTGAGCTGGTCGGAGCTGCCACTGCCTGCCCCAGCCGATTATCGAGCTAGTGCGCACCGCCACGGCGCCGCTGATGACTAATATTCGGCAAAGGCCTTTTTCCGCGCCGCGCCGCGCACACATTGAACATGGTCGAATTCACCTCCTCCAACACGACCAACGCGACAACGACAATTCGACATGGCGGACACAAAACCAGCGACGAAGAAGTTCGGCAAGGGCGAGCGGTCGATACCTCACCACACCCAGAAGGCTAGCAAGTACTATCCCGCTGTGGACGTTGCGGTCGCCAAAAAGGTACGTTGTCGCCGGCGGCAGGACGCTGCGTCGAAAGCACAGCACTCTTTGGCCCTGCGCACAACTTTGCACACTCTGTGCAGTCTCGCAGCAGATAGAGATCCCTCGCCTCGTCGCTCAACCTGGATATAGAGAGCCTCGCTAACTGTGACTCCAGGCCCGCAAGACCGTCCGCCCAGCAAAGCCCCGGGAGTCTCTCACCCCAGGCACCGTCGTCATCCTCCTCGCTGGTCGCTTCCGCGGCAAGCGTGTCATCCTCCTCAAGCACCTCCCCCAGGGTGTTCTCCTCGTCACCGGCCCTTTCAAAGTCAATGGCGTTCCCCTGCGAAGGGTAAACGCCCGATATGTCATTGCTACGTCGACAAAGGTGGACGTCAAGAGCGTGGACGAGAAGGTCCTGACCAAGGCAAGCGAGGACGGCTATTTCACCAAGGACAAGGCCAGCAAGAAGCCGGGAGAGGATGCTTTCTTCAAGCAGGGCGAGAAGCCTGAGGTGGGTTGACTTCCGTGCCTGCAAAATTAACTGTGCTAATATCCGCCGCAGAAGAAGGAGACTGCAAAGGACCGTGTGGAGGACCAGAAGCTTGTCGACAAGGCTCTCCTTGCAACCATCAAGAAGGAGGCTCATCTGCTCGACTACCTGAGCTCCACCTTCAGCCTGCGCAGCACCGACAGGCCACACGCGATGGTCTTCTAGGCGGGTAGACGGTCATTTGGCGTTCAGTGCATGGGATGAAAGATGACTTCGGCATGCTGCAGCCGTAAAGCAGTTCGTCAATCAGAATCACTTCGGCTCAGCAGCCAAATCTTTTTCATGGAGGGTCCGGTTTGCATTTTCCTATACGATCTTGTACCAGGCAAACAAATTCGAAACGGTCCGAAAGTGAATTCAGGCATATGGCTTTGTGATGTCACACTTGGAATGGTTCACGATTCAATCAAAAAAAAGTATAGATGAATACTGATCCGACGAAATAGACGATAATACCCTCCTTTCAAACTAAGAGCAACCAACAACGCGTGTACATGAAGGGTATCAGTGACCGAGATCCAACCGATATACGCCAGTCTCCGACCATCGTGACATCATTAAAATAACTCCAGCTACTTACCAGGAACCAGCTCCTTCCAAGCAGGATCCACGCTTTTATTTCCTTCCCTTCCCCTTCTTCGCCCGACTTTTAAACTTCGCCGCCAACCCACCAGCCGCGTCCCCCGCACCATCAATCGCCTTGCCCGTCCTCTCCTGCACATCATGTTTATCCATTTCCTCCCTCAAATCATCCACAACATCCGCCCCTAACGTCGTCCCGTTCGCCCAATCCAGCACCCCCAGTGGTCCAAAATTCCCCTTACCCTGGCTCATCATATGCGCGTCGGTCCTTCTTGCCATTCCCCTTAACATGATCGTAGATGGCAGTACTGTGTACCCTGAGTATGTAAACACGTCTTCGAGCGAGAAGATAGCGAGGAGGAGGAGGTAGGTCATGATGTGGAAGCGAAAGGCGATCGCTGGGAGGTAGAGGGGTAGGAAGCGGTAGAGCAAGTAGCACGCTGGGTGGTCGTAAGATGCGACGAAGGAGTAGGGGATGTATATGCTGTGGTGCCAGGTTTGATGCCAGCGGGCGAGGATGCCGCCGTTGGGGGAGTGCAGGATGTGGAGATGGATGTAGTATTGCAGAATCTATTACATCCACATCACCTCGTCAGAAATGCATCAAATATAGGGCGGGGTGGGAGAGCTTACGTTCCGACACATCAAACCCAGAAACGCGTGTTTAATCAGCGCCCACGGATTCGGAAGATGATTCAGACTCCACGCGCTTCCTTTTATCAATAGCAGACTGCGCATCCGTAGCACATCCGTCGTAAGCCACTCCACGCCCGCCTGCACCGCGACCGCGAGCAATACATTAAACACGCTCCACCCTGCCACGCGCCTAACTTTCGCCAATCCGCCTCTCTGCCTCCCGGGCAAGCCCATTTCGCCCTGGGCTTTGATCTCCACCGCCAGACTTGGCACCCCGAGATCGAGCACAAGGAACAGAGCTGAAGGGAGGATGTATAGGATGGTGCGCAGGAAGAGGGGCCCAAAGAACTCCAGCTGGAGGGGGGAATACGTCATGGCGATTGTGGTCCATGTCAGGGAGAAGAAGACGAGGTTCAAGGAGGTGGACCAGGAAGAGAGCATGGGAATTGCGAAGAGGGAGGCGAGGGGGAGGGTGAGCGGGGCTAGGAGCGACGTCAAGGACATGGCGGACCTCGAGATGCGGGCTGATGGGATAGGAAGGTTCGCGCGAGATGTGGTTGATGGGAGTGATGGTTGTGGATCAGGAGGTCGAACAAGGCTCAAAAGGTTTGTCGCATTGAGAAACGAACGTTTTAGGCGGAATATTGAGACGGCGTTATGTCGATGCGGAGGTGTAGGGAAAGGTGGAGAATATCGCGATAGAGCTCATGGTGTTGATGTGCCTTTTCGCTATGACGTAGCCCACCAACCCTGTTCCTCGCGCAACCCACGTCCACATCTCACGGACCGTCCCACGTCTCTTTCGGCGAATTGCCGAAACACGGACAGGGATCGGAATGTTTAACAGCAGACTGTGCCCTGTGCGCTAGCTTTGTGGGACGTGTAGACCGTATGATAGTGACTGGGTATTACGGGAATGGGGGTGTACGTGAAACAGACAAGCGATTGTGGTGAGAAAATTGAAAGAAGATACTATGAGGAGGTGGAGATGAGATTGAAGTTGTAACTTACGACCTATTATGAAAAGCAATGCTGTTCCCACATGTCTTAAATGCCGTAGCAGAGAACTGTACATTCCCATGTCTTTGGCACGCTTTAAATTATCTGCTTTTGCCCACTCATTCATTCATCTCCAGCTCGTGCGCAGGACCGTTCAATTTTTTTCAGACTACTCTTCGCTCCGAATTATTCTTCGTTCCCGCCGCTTTAAGCATCACGCTCGCTCTTCTTACACCTTCACGATGTTCCGTTAGCTTTGCTAGTTGCAAAGCAGGTGGTACTGCCCTACATAGGCACATCTGAAAAGATGTAATGTTTTGGATAGGAACACCTTGCGCGTCTGCTGTAGTATTGTCGGAGTTGCCGATGAGAACCAGGGCTTGTTGCGCTTAGGCCTCGACATTTGGCCAAGTCCTCGGTATCGATAGAGACGACAGGGGGGTTCCTCTCCGTAGAATCTCGCTCCACATACTCTATTCAGTCTCTGCCCCCACTGCCAATTTGTAGCGCCTTACAATATAGCTGCAATTTACATACTGACTTCTCGAATCAGCAACTGCCTACTATTCAATCCAACCAAGGCAGTGGCGAATCCAGCTATACAACCAGCTACATGCCCTCACTCCACCGCATGGAGATTTCAAAGTCCGTAAACGACCTCTTTGTTCATCTCCGTTCGAAATCGGAGCTCTTTTCATGATCGTCGTATCATTGCCACCTCTAGTATAGGGAACATTGTTGGTTCTAAAAGAATAGTCCCATGATTAGCCAATGAATATAGCACTGTATAGGTTCTGATCCTTCGGTCTTCAACTTCTCATCAGACTCGGACTGTCTTTAGGTTCCAAGAGGGAAGGTAACAAGAGCACGTATATTGTTTATCCGTACCCATCCTGAAAGGAGAGATCCAGAAGGACGGTAATGACTATCTGCCTTTTAAAGTGAGTGTAACATATCAAGTTGAGTATAAATTCCTCCTTCTTTTCTCCATTTCCTTCTCTTTCGGTTCACGGCTTTCATCTCCTCCTGTCTCTTGAATTCCAAAACACCTGCACTAAAATCAAGTCGTCCCGCTTACCTCCGCTCATTCAAGATGCGTTTCATCAAGACAACTATCTTCGTCTCGTGTTGGCTGTTTACGTCTGGCGCACTCTCTCTTGCGGTGCCTGCCAACCCTGAGTTCGTCCGCTCACAAACTCCACGATTGAGATACAGGTCGTCTAATATGTTCAAGCAGAACTTCAACCTCGCCCGTGGATACTCTAGCCTGCGGAACACGTCCTGGCTGCGTTCGAGAAGAATACGTAATCGAAGCCTTGAGAGTTACACCCTCCGATTGCGCCGTAGCGTGTGAAGCCCGCTCCGATTGCCTGGCCTTCCAGACAGGCAGTGGCGTCTGCAGTCTTCTGAGTGTCAAGGCTGCACAGGCTGCTTTCATCGATGGCAACAATGAGTGCACTCAGTACTCCATCCAGAACAAGGACTGCAGCAATCCGTATGCTTGAGGTTGAGCTTGAGCAATGAGATTTTTTGAGCCAAAGTCGCGGAGCAGGAGGCGCTAGTGTGGATAAGAGATGGCAACAGGAGAGTCATGACTGGGGAAGGGGAAGGAAGGAAGGGTTATATAATATAGCAGAAAGTATATATTGAGTCGAACCTTACCTCCCCATCCCAAAACACAGGATCATGCGCACGAGCTCTCTAGCTACATTTGCAAACAGACCCCTGCGTGTGTGGGCACCGCCAGATTCCGAACGATCAACTACCTGTGTGATCATCTGTTGCACGTCCAGCTCAATCCGGGTGTAAGATGATCCTTCTTTGATCAATTCTACAGCTTTATGTCGCGCGGGGTGATATTTTGCTTCACCGCTTGACTTTTCCTATTATTGTCCCACCCTACTCAGCCCAATCAGCTTACTTCTTAGCTGCTCTTCCATAGGTTCTTTTTTGCAGCCCAAGCTCGAGGCGTAATCGCGTGACGGTGTATTTCCCAATCGTGTGGCCCTCCCCCCTTAGTACCTCGAGTATCTCATGATCCTCTAGGCCAACCTCGAAGAACAACACCTGAATGCGTCTTTTGATGCGATCTTCAATCCCTGTAGGTAGGCGCCTTGTGACTTTCCACCTCTTGAACCACGTCTTGATCGTACGGAGGCTTGCAGTGACGTGATGCGTATTTGCTAGCCAGGTCCTTAGTTGCTCGTAGGTAAGGCCTTCGTGAAACAGCCCTACTAGTTCCTCCTTGTGCGGTTGGATGTTGATTGCACGACGGCCAACTACGTACGTAAGTATTAGTAACAGGGATAGGTTATATATACACTGACCTGGCATGGTGCTGAGTGGATTTGGGTGGTCTTGGATAGGATTGTGTGGTGTACGCTACTATAAATTTTGAGGTGTGGGGCTCGTTTAATAAATCGAATTGTTGCACCAAATCCAGCAACAGTCCACCGCTGGACTGTTGCTGGATGTCGTGCAACAATTACGTGGAAAATCAGCATATTTCCACCCCCAAAAAGCGCAGCAAGAAAGTGTCTGATCAACGTCAGTAGTAGGCCAAATTAAAGCTGAGATTAAGTGCTTTCAAATAACTATCTGTTGATTTCTTGTAGACGCTTGCTCGCGGTGCTGTTGGGGGTATAAGTTTGTTGGTTTTCTGAGGCTGGTCGGTAAACGTTGGGTAAATACCAAGTTCATCAGAACCGAAAGGTTACCCTTTTTAGCGCCCTATAACTTAGCAAGATAGCGTCTACAAAAGGGTAAAAGCGCTTAATCTTAACTTTAATTTGACCTACTACTGACCTTAACCAGACACAATGCGCGCTGCGCTGTGGGGCTGGAAATATGCAGATTTTCGTGCTCGTTGAAAGATCAAGGTGACGAACACGGAAATTAACGTTCTTAGCTACGTATACTACTACTATCGGAGTACTCCTGCGCGACTAAAGTAATTAGGATACACTCTTTGAGCTACGCAAGCCTGAACACACGCCGATAATGAGGGTACGCATTACTTTTTTTTTTTTTATCAGACACTCTTCTCTTTCCCGAAATCATCATAGCCATCATAATCATAAGAAGCTCTCCACCAAACCCCTTAGCTCAGCCTCATCCAACTCCTTCACCCCCAACAACTCGTTGTCCAAGTGTCCCGAAAAATCACAACCATAATCAGCATTCCAGGACGCACAGATACAGAACCCCAACATGGCAGCCTCAACGTCCCCGTGAAGCCCTTTGGCCAGTTCCACGAAACTTTCTCGCTTCACCTCCTCGGTATCCTTGGCAACCGTGTTCCACTCCTTCCCGTCTTTATCTTTTGCGTACTGGATCAGTCTGTTCTGCGTAACCAGCGCAGAATGGACATAAACGACACGATTCGCAGTCTCCCCCCGGCGCCCCACGACGCCCAAAACCGCCTTGGCGACATCCCCCAGATTCGTAGCACTAAACGGCACGTCGCCGCCATTGTACAGCGTCGCCGTATGCCGGGCCAGGTCCGCGATGATGCCCATCTCGAGACCCCAGTCCAGGAACAGTCCGTTGGCGATGCAAGTATACGTGAAGCCCGGGTGGGCGTTGGACATGTCCCGGAGATAGTTCTGCGTCGCGGCCTTGGGCGCGCAGACGGGGAGCTGCACGCACAGCGGGTTCCGCGAGTCCATGCCGAATTCCGCGGGGATGAATCGCGTCACGCCTGCGGCGACGGAGGCGTCGATTAGCGCGTTCTGCGTGCCTATTGCCAATGTGGCGAGGCTGGAGACGACGACTTGGACGCCTTGTAGGGCCGGCGTCAGGGATTCTACCGAGTCGAAGTCGACTTCTTTGATGGTTAGGTTGGGATTGGGTCGCAGTCTGGAGGAGTTTCCGCCCGTGCGTGAGAGGACTGTTACGTGGAAGTCTGCTGCGAGGAAGGCTTTCAGGATGGGGACGCCGAGATTGCCTGTGGCGCCGGCAAGCGCAATTCGAGTCGAAGGCATGATGCTTTGTAGTCAACTGCTGCTGAGGCCGTAAGACCAGAAGATGCGGAGTTGACGTTCTTAAATTTCGAGGGCCGGTGGGATGAGAGACGAGAGGAGAGGAAGAGAGAGGTTGAAAAGCATAATCCCTTCTCTAGCATCCTATCTGATCTTTTATACTCGTAGTTCGCGAAAATTACGGCTCATAACTCGTGCCTCTTCCTTCTTACTTCTCGAGCCAGAATGTCTGCTTTGACTAGGACAGCTGCAGCTGTTACTAATTCAGTCTAGTCGTGCCCAGTGGATCGTGGGATATCGGATCCGATGCCAGCGCACTGTTCGTTCTTGACAAAGTCTACCAGGGTAAGCTGTAGCTGCTTTTACTATAACTTCTGTTCTGCTTTACATCATGGCGGACCGTCTTTTAAAAAACACTGTCACGGCTCCGTTGGTCTTGCATGGCGTATCACGGTTCCGATGTTCGGATCCGAGTTCCGTGAACTGTTATACGGCCACTACCACTACCAGTTTGAGTAAGGACACTAGGAGACTAAATAAAAGCTAGAAATAAGCGCAGTACTTTAGTATACTACTAATCTTATTTAAACAGGCAGTACGGATGAATGTCCTACGACCACGTCAATCGTTAGTCCCATTTCCCAAGATCCAATGCCTGGATTAAACAAGTACAGATGCTAGGATATGTTCTTTTCCCAAAGTGCATCATCTGACGACCTCAACCACATCGACGTAGCAACATTGTCTGACAAGCCCGTCCCCAGATGTCCACTGGAAGATGCGGCTACTGCTTACCAAGCACGAGGGTGGGTATCAGGGACGCAGGCATTTTAGCGCGGGGGGGGGGATCTATCGTCGGAGTCGCTGTATTTCTCGGACTGGCGTCTTTTGCCAGCAATCTTTTTCCACACAGTGACCTTGTAATACTTAATCGAACATTCCTATCAATATCAATAATCGGCGCTTTTAAGTACGAGGATGCCGCGCAATGCGGCTCCACGAAGGACACAATTCTCCAGCTGCGATGCATGCCGCCACTCACGCGTAGCCTGCGATGCCTCGAAATTTGGCCACCAAGCTAGCAAAGCGACATGGCGCGGCTCGTGTTCGAGATGTTCTCGGAGGAAGCGACCGTGTACATTTGAGGTAAGGGACACTGTTGTGGCCATCTTCGACCTATAAGTAGGGGATACAGCACATCTCGCACAGGCGGCCATCAATGACACGACTCACGAAATCCAGTGGATCAACAATGTGAAGAGGAAACCTTCGAATTCGTGTCCGGATTCGAGGTCTCATTCGCCCACGACTGAGTCGGATTCTTTTGTTTCCTGTGAAGCACCTGCCCAGACAGGCGGCGTCAGCAGAACGATAGAAAGCTGCAACTCCGCTTTAACCCAGTATCCTTGGTCAGTGTGACTATAAGGTTGGCATTCGCAACGAATCTGACATGCAATGCAGTGCGTCATTGAACGAGTCATACATCCGTTTACCAGAATCGAATCCAGCTGAGCCACTCAGCTCACAAGTTGAGTCCGCAGAGGCTCTGCTGACGCGATGGTCTGATGACATCTTCCATCATGGTTTCGAGACAATTTTCGGTCTCTTAATTGGCAGAAACGGCTGTCCGTTTGTGTACGTTTGACGATCCCGTGGCGGCGATATCAAAGGGGGCGGCAATCCCTAACGAAAACAGAAATAGTCCGACGAGCAACGCTTGCATTCCTGCGACGAAGCTGTTCGGGAGGCTTGACACTTATATGGACGAAGAACTAAGTCATGGATACACGTCCGAGGAACGAAGGCAGCAAAGGGGCCACCAAATCGATCAGTCTCTGCGGTGCGCGATTCAGTCCTTTGCAGCCCGATGGCTTCCGCTAGTATCGGAGAGATATCATCTTGCAGCGAGCCAGGTCGAAGCAATCATCAGAGATACCTGGCGCGCTGCCAGGAAAGACATGCTAAAAGTCATCAACCGCGCGTCCTATCGGTCCATCCTTACACTGTACCTATTCGCCCAGACTCCCACTCCCGTAGGGGTCTCCGAAGATGAAGAACTGGACGGCATCAGCGGATCAGTGTGTTTTCAAACTGCCTTGTTGCAAATCCAGAGGCTCCGAGAGCGGCAGCGAAGCTGCCAACTTAACGGATCAGAGGTGTCAGCTTGGACGGGCGCATTAACGAGCTCTGCCCCAAGCGCCAATCTTACACAGGCGTATCTAGACCTTGAGAGCAGAGCTTATTGGGCGGCGGTGATGTGGGACACATCGAGCTCTTTAACTCTGAACTTTCGAACGTCTCTGACCTCTGGATTGAAAGGAGCCTGTTCAGAGCCAGCATGGCGTCTGGCCAGGTCGTTTCTCGTAGGCTCATTCCACCCCGAAACAGAGCACTGGCGCACCAAGTGTTTCGAGGCATCTGACGAAGCAGCTTCTCGGGTGATCTCCGCAGCGGCCGTCTGCAAGCTATACGTGTGGAAAAACATCGCGTCGTTGAAGGAAGCGCTCAGAGAGGGAGTGGATGAGGACGGGGTGCTTTTCGCATGGAATGCGCTTCGTGACGCGATGGACATTTTCAAGACTACTATCCGCCCTCTTCTCAACAATTGCGAGAGACGGCTCCACTTCCTGGACCAAGTGAGCCGGCTCAGTTGGTACGAGGTCAGCTCTCAGTACTACCTGGGTATTTTGGTCCTGGTCGATGCCATCGAGGCCGCTGATCGGTCTGACCTGTTGCCAGGAGTAACCGAGGCGAGGCAGGACGCTGAACATGAGTCTTTCAACGTGCTCAAGTTCGGGGTAGAGAGCACATACACATTTCACGGGCCTGGAGAGGACCCAAATGTGGCCTCGAAGTTTGACGGCACCACCGACTTGCCTAGACGGCCGATGACTGCATCGTTTGTCGCCATTGACCCGTACCCTCACCATGTGGTTGATTCTGTGCTACTGATGGGCAAGGTCATTGGGCGTAAATACCGTCAAGGCAAGATCAAGCAGGGGGCCTACTCCCATCTCTCATCGACCTTGCTCGACGCTCTCGGACAGCTCCCTCAAAGTTCCAAGTCTGTCCAGGCTGCTCGGGCGAACCTGCAACGGTCACTTCACAAAGTCGACGCCGTGTGGATCAGCGACGCGGGGGTTCGAGCTACGTAGAGACGAGGATGATGGTATATTTTGGGTGGCTTGACTCGGATATACAAATGCTCTCGGGGCTGGGTGCGTTGAGAAGAAAAGAAAAGGTGTATCTGGCGGTCAAACAGGGCTAGCGTGGAGATAGTTTAGGCCTAGCGCCCAGGGTTCTGCAAATTAGCCATTCATGCTCTCGTACCAATTGCAGCGTACGCAGTCGACGTAGGGTTGCGGCACTGGGCCCTGTTCTGTTTCGACGACTGTGTATACCAGAAGCAGGTGGGGTGAGACGCGTTGCTCGAGCATCCTGGCTGCGGCACGAGTGGGGGGCGCTGGGATTCCCTGGCGGAACAGGGCGGAGATGAAGGCGAGCCCGGCAACGCTGCCGACACGGTGGGGGGTGGGAGCCAGGCGGCGGCGAGGGTGGTGACACGAAGATGTGTAGAAACAGGGCGGGGTGCCGGGCCCAAAGGGACGCGTTGGTGGGAGAGGGTGAATTGTACGTACGCGGGATGCAAACACAGTATCGATTCCCAATGAGGGGGCAGCCGTCCCAAACAGACAAGCTGGGCGTGCGACTTGCCTATTAGCATTGCGCATATAGAGGCCCCATGGCAGCGATCAGGGCGCGGCCAGCCATTCACAGCGGCGGCTCGCGGGCTCGGCTAGACCGCGAGCGACGGGGCAGGGAGGACGAGGCTACTCGTACGGCCTCATCCCTTAGCTGCTAGCAGCCCGTGGCAGATGAGAGGGACCCCAGGGGAGCGGATCTCGAGTCGGCGCACCTTCAACACCACGTCCGCCGTCCGCTGCCTCCGCTCGCCGTCTGTGTCGGGTTGCCAGGCCATCGCGCGTCTGCAGTGGCTCTGGCCGTAGTTCGCATCAAGGCCATGCTGCACTGATCTCCAACTACTCTAGTTCTCCTGCAGAGCCCCATCACATCACGCGGCCGCCGCCCGCGATTCGCGACACCAACACGCCCTCCGGCCTCGAGAGACTGGGTGAACAGGCAGAATGGACGTCTCCCAGCACCGCCATTCGCGCGTCCCCGTCCCCGCCCTGCCCGCCGACGCCGCCCTGCCCTCCCCGATCCACGGTGCGCGATCGCGACGCCCCAGCTCGCTGCCCTCCTCCGTCGCCGACATCCGCCCTGCCAAACGCTCCGCCAACTACATCCGCACCCAGACCGCCTCGCCCGAGGTCATCTCCAACCTCATCGACTCGCTGTCCGCCATCTCGCGCTCCGCCCACAACCACTTCGAGAGCCTGCCCGTCACCAGCGGCGCCAGCGTGTCCAGCCCCGCGAGCCCCAGCATACAGACGCACTTTGGCCGAGACTCCCTGGCCGTGCCCGATGGCAGCATAGTCGACCCCGACGAGCAGAGCCAGCTCTACGCCGACGACGCCTGCGAGCCGCCTGTGATCCGCACCTCGAAGCCGCCCTCCGGCCTGTCCCCCCTCACCGCCCCGAAGAAGAAGGACAAGGACCACTCGCTGAAGAGCTACATGAGCAGGAGCGGCGGAAGCTCGGCCTCGATCCACTCGGCCCACTCCGGCCGGTCGGCCAACAGCTTCGGGAACATCAGCGTCGAGGCCGGGATCCCCAGACAGGTCTCCAACGGCAGCGCCCGCACCTCTTCAGAGAGCAAGAGGAGCTCGAGGGCACACAAGGGGCTGATGTACATGAGTTCTCGGGAGCGGCTCAGGGCAAAAGATGCGGACCGGAAGCGTGCGAGCCAGCAAGGGCCAGATGTCCTGGCCTCGCCATTGGAGCCAGTGAGGAAGCCCCCGCCCCAGCATTTCGTCTCCGAGGACACCATCAAAGAGGAGCCCGTTGTCGCCGAGTCGTCGCGCGCAGCGCAGCGGTACCCAAGCAGCGGCGCAAGCTCGCTCCGCAACAGCATCACGTTACTGGCCCCGGACGGTGGGAGTCCCACCGAGAAAGGCCTGATCCCGCAGCGGGGGTCCTCGTTGAGGCACTCGGGAAGCCCATCGCGAAAGGGGAGACGAGGCCACAGCCGCAAGGGGAGTCGCAAT
This sequence comes from Melanomma pulvis-pyrius CBS 109.77, assembly GCA_010093585.1. Classification (NCBI taxonomy): domain Eukaryota; kingdom Fungi; phylum Ascomycota; class Dothideomycetes; order Pleosporales; family Melanommataceae; genus Melanomma; species Melanomma pulvis-pyrius. The sequence continues at coordinate 60,936 of MU001824.1, forward strand.
GACTCGTACAAGACCAACACGGTCCCAGAAGAAGACGAAAACGTGGATCAGGAGACGTCGGCAAAGGAGAAGATCTTGAAGGAACTCGAAGCTGAAGAAAACGAAGTGGCCCATCGGATCCGCGAGTTGAAGAAGCAAAAGATGTTGCGGGACAAAATAGCCGGTAAACGACCCGTGGGCGTCGAGGGCATTGATGCAGGGGCTTCTCCAAGCGGAGCGCGGGTTTCACCAATCGCGACCGCTGAGCCCTCCCCAACCTCAACTGTGTCAAGCATGTCGGAAAGGCGAGTGCAGGACTCGGCGAAAGCGCACAAGGTCCTTGGAATTACCATGCAGTCCACACCGCCAGAGAGGAGAGTGTCCCGCGGACCAGAGCAAACAGAGAAACGCGAAACCCGCGAGACACAGAAGACACAGAAGACACAGGCCCGCCACACACGGGCCAGGAGCCTGACAGTAAACGACGGTGAAGATATTACCCCGCTTCCGATCAACTACAAGCTGGCGCTGCAATCTCTCGAGCGCGAAGTGTCCCCGCCGCCGTCTCCTCCGCCCAGCAACGCTTCTAGCAAAGGCACCGTCTCTAGCACGCCGCCGACACGTTCAAAATCAGCCGCCGTCGGCGGGCGCTCAGCAATCGGCCGCAAGTCTACCTTTTCCATGATCATGGGCACATCCACTGCGCACGACCAGCCCTTGGGTGTTGCCGACGGGCCTCGCGATTTCAGCGAGAGGTCGCATCGCTCAGCCAGCGAGGACGCCGCCCCTCGACACCACTCTGTCAACATGGCACTCTCGTCCTCCCCCCCGGTTTCGCACAGCCTCCAGCAACGACCCGCGCAGAAGAAGAAGCGCTGGTCCCATCCGGATCTTCCAGCCAGGGCAGAGAAGGCGCACAATGATAAGGTCGAGGCGATGCATGCCGCGGTGCAATCTCCCCCGCGCCCAGTCATCGAAGAACGCCCGACCAGCATTGATTCAATTGATATTGACGTCGATGGTTATCTCAACTCCCCGCGGCTGTCGCAGAAGATCCGCCATCCGCAAACAGGAAGGGCCATCTCGTTCTCTGAAGTGGGGGATCCCAATGGTTTTGCCGTCTTCGTCTGTGTAGGCATGGGCTTGACGAGATACGTCATGGCTTTCTACGACCAGCTCGCCGTGTCGTTGAAGTTGAGGCTTATCACACCAGACCGCCCGGGAATTGGAGCAAGCCAAGTCGACCCGAATGGGACACCGCTTAGTTGGCCAGGTATGTCATCAGTCTCGACGCTCCCCTTTCGATGCGTGCGCTAATAGTTACCAGACGATGTACTTGTGATTTGCCAGGCATTGAAAATCACAAAGTTTTCACTCCTTGCTCACTCGGCAGGCGCTGTCTATGCACTTGCTACATCTCTACGAATGCCACAGCACATCCGCGGACGGGTCCATTTGCTAGCACCATGGATTCCTCCCTCTCAAATGGCGCCGATTGGCATAAGTCAGGACCAACCACCCACCCAGCAGCTCCCCAGGTCTCAACGCTTCCTGCGCGCTCTCCCTCCATCTCTACTCAAGGTCGCCAACTCGACTTTCCTTAGCGCAACTAGTGCAAGTCTGCAGCGTACTGGGCCCAAAAATTCGCCGAAAACGAAGCGGAAAAGTATAAACCCGCAAGGCGCTGAACCGCAGCCTCTACGGCCACCGATCAAGGACACTCGACGAGAATCCATCATGCTGATGGACCAGATCTTGCCCAATGCAAGTTCACTAACCTTGGCGGCATCTAACCCCACGGATCCAAACTATGAGAGGGCAAGGAAGACGAAGGAAGCGCTCACCCTTGCTGAGAGAGAGCGACAGCATGAGTTCGACGAGCGATTAACCTTCGCTATCTGGGACCGCGCCACGGCCAATGCCAACCCCGCAAGAGATCTTATTGTATGTCTAGAGACCAAACAAACGATTGGGTTCAGATACGAAGACATCAATCGCGCCGTCGTCATCCATCACGGCAGCAAGGACTCTCGAGTACCCGTCGACAACGTGCGATGGCTAGGCCGCCTAATGCGAAGATGCGAGGTCAGGATACTGGAAGGCGAACAGCACGGTCTCATGGCCAGCGCGCAAGTCATGGGCAATGTCCTCACTGAGATGGCGAGCGATTGGGAGGATTGGACCGCCATCGTACAGGGGAAGACAATGGGTGCTGACCGGACGATTTCGAAGCGACGCACGATGGAGAGGCTGCGCATCGCAACGTAAGACGCCGAACCCCTCGACTCACGCAATGTTCACGACAGAACTACGACAACGTAATTGACGGACGCACACACACCATTCTGGCTGACGAGGTTTTCTCCCAGCACAGACCATGATTTTCTCACCTTTTTAGCACACTCGGCACGCCGATTCCTTTTTTTTTCTTCATCCTCTTCAATCGATGTCCCCGAATGTTTTTGTCCTATCTTGTTTAACTCGGTACTCTTTTTTAGTTTCCTTCTTCTACAGTACCACGATGTTTTACCCCTTACCCTTTGGGGGTTTTTTGGGCTACCCCTTCTTTGCTTGTTTCTGGCGGATATACCCTCGGTTGGTGTATGCATGACACGGTTGGCGATTTTGGAGATGTTGCAGATGTGGATACATCATCTATGGGACGCGAGTGCAAAGTTTGCATGAGCGAGCGAGCGAGAGAGCGAACGCATTTGTTTTATTAGTGTTTTGGTTGGTTGGTTGGAGGGGTGGGGGATGCTGGTGCCCCATGGCACGCGAGAAGAAGAAGCAAAAAAGATTGCGGGATGGGATGGGATGTGGTGAAGTTGTGCTGTGCTGTGCTAGCTAGTCTAGGTATACCCCTCTATTCTATTGTCGAGATAGTGCTGGAGATAATGAAGAGAGAATTGCCGATTTCAGCCTGGCCATTGGCCGACTCGAGCGCACTGCTTTCACGGTCATGTGAACGTACCGACTAACTACATACATACACCGGCCCCAAAAAGATATCGCCAGGACGGTTTCATCCTTGGGCTCGCTGTATCTACCTCCGACGGTCCTGCAAAAGTGGAAGCTCGACGGCGACCCACGCCGTACTATCTCTGGCAGGACTAAGTATACATCAGAAGTATGTGTGGCATAGCTTTGGTCTGTTTACAGTGTCGGTAGATAGATACATCACGAAGTGGTGGTAGGAGAAGCAGAGGAAGTCGAACAGCGGGACAGCGTGTCATGTAGGGGGGGGGAATGGACAGCACGAGGACCACGTTAGCCAAGTGCACACAAAATCATCATCGTGGAAGGATGCGCACAAGTGCAGGTTCAAACGGCTAAATTGCAAGAGGGGGATATCTGAGATCCGTAAACGCCGCCGCCAATGCTGTGGTATCAAAAGTTTCGCTCGAGTCTTCGCCCCGTTACGAGGGGCGTACAATGCTCTGGCACTTCTCTTCTACGCCCGCCTTCGCTCTACGTGCAGGAGCGTGAGACGAGTAAGCTCCGTGCTATCTTTCCCGTATCATCATCCAGATGTCTTCCCTGGTCGTGTCGACAACGACTCCGTATATACGAGTCGTGTTATCAGACCCTCATCCCCACGCCGCCTCCAAAGTCCTGAGGAGAGTAGGTCCTCAGCTCCACATCTTGTGTAATGACGCTCGGCGGCCTGATCTCCTCCTTCTGCTGGATCGCGGTTCGCTTATCCAGCGTGAACCCGGTATACGACCGTGGCAGATACCTCCCCGGATGGAAGAAGGCGAACACCACCAGTGTAAGGAGGACCGGCAGAGCGTCGAACGTCCAGAAACACCATTCGTGCGACTGTAGATACTTCAGCCCGGAGTCCTTGTCGTGTGGGATCTCGACGGTGCGGTAGATGGCGCGGAGCGTGATGAGTCCCGCAACAATGGTAATCATCCAGCTCAGCTTTCGCCACATTTTCCAGTCGCCTAGATCGTCTTCCCGCCATGCGCGGCTGATGACAAAATATCGGACGGCGATGATAGCGAAGCTAGCGAAACAGCTCATTTGGAGGATGAGGCCTAGTACGAGGATTACTCGGCCAGACGTGACCTTCTTCTCAGATCCCTCGATACTGCGGTCGTAGCTGGAGTCGTGGTCGTAGGATCGGGAGATCTGTCCAGCGCCGACGAGTTGGATGAGAAAAGAGAAGAGGTCGAAGATGACAAAGGTAGGTGTTATCCAGCGTGGGAAGCACCACAGGGTCTTGAAGCTCAGGGCGTGGGTGGGGCAGGAGAACCAAACGACTCGACTAAACGCAGTGTAACAAGCGGCGGCGAGGAAAGAGGGGGCCAGTAGGATCATTAAGAAGGATATGATGAAGGGGAGGTCGTTATGTTCGTCTGTCGCAGAGACGATGCGGCAGATGAAGCCGATGGCTTCCATCACCACGCCGATTAGTGCAGCCCAGAAGAACCATGACCGGTAGCGGATGTACTGGTACACTAGGAATGCGGATATGAGCGGGAAGACGACCGCTCCGACGATGGCGATGGGAATGCTCGGGTCGTAGATGTATGGGTTGAGGAAGCCTTGTGCTGTTTGTATGTCAGCACGTCGTCCATGGTGAACCGCAACATGTCGCGCTTACTGTAGTGTGCGGAGGCCCGTTTAGGCAAGTTTACATGCTCGGATATTGATATAAAGAAAGCGCCAGTCATAATTGCGGATTCGGTCGATAACTGCTTCGTCGAATACTTACGACGACATGCCACTCGCAATGCCGTTACCGCAACATATCATAATCGACATTCAAAAAGAGGGGAGAGACTTGGAAGGCAGCATAGCTAAGACGATGAGCGGATGAGTTTTACTTATGTCCACGAGCGCTAAGAAGACAAGATGCTTGGCGAGGGCGGCGGTGTCTTCAGCAGGATCGCACGGCAAGCTCCCCACTACAATAAGCAAAAGCCTGGGAGCACAAAATGTAACGACGGAGCAAATCCACGTGTTGTAGATTGCGACACGCAATAAAGCCCGGTGGCACGGGTCTTATTAGGCGTCTCGTTTGCGCGTACCGGGGAGGGTGGAATGTCTTTTCGTGCGAACGAAGTCGCTTGGTGTATCATCACGTGTAGCGGTGCTACCCGTGGACATCTCGGCGGAGCCTGGGCAGGTGTTGTCGGAGACCAGATCGGAAGATCATTCGCACATCGAGGGGACTCCAAGGGCTGAGCGGATGAGGTGGACACACCGGAACCGTTGACGGTCTTGGTATGACGCTGGGCGGAGTGCCAACCCCTTGGCGGCGGCCTCCCAAGACAGCAATTGGCGCGGGGCCTCCCAATCGATATTTGAGGGTTGTCCGAGTCCGAGTGCTGAGTGAGCTTTCTTGAGCGACCCCGTTGGTCAAAAGACGCGGATCGTACGGCTCCCGGGGCTGCAGGCTGCAGAGAGGAGTAGAGAGCGAGATTCAAGGCCATATAACGCAGATGCTCGCTATGCGTCATCACCTCGCTCCACAGTTCTCACTTATTACCACCAAGTTGAGGTCATATCTGAACCCCATTTCGGTGCAATATGCGCCCTTATAGGAACATAGCTCGCAGATGTAGCCTTGTGGAATAGACCGGGTTCATGGTACGAAGAGCTTGGCACGATAGCACCTAGCAAACGCGAGTGTACGGGTCGGCATGGGATGTAGGACGTTTATGGGATGATTGTAGTCTGTCAGAAGAACATGAGGATGTTTGGTGATGATAGCAGCTATTGCGACGTCGGGTTTGGAACGGGCTAGCTTTGAATAGCAAGCGCAGCACGTGTTGGGGAACGGTTGCCTGAATTTACCCAAGTTCCCACCACCAAAACCTCACCCATCACCAAGCGCGATATTAACACTAAAATCTCATGGACACAATTTCCAAGACAAAGAAAGTTCGCAGGGGGTACATTGTCGAGTACATTGAGTCTTCCATCAGCAGGACTATTCCCAGCCGGTCGAAGGAAGCAAGAACGTGAGTGTCCAACAAAGTAAACCCAGTCGCTCAACTAATTCTAGTCCTTTGATATAGATGGCGCAGGAACCAGACGGAATGTCTCTTATTCCGTCTTCCCGCCGAGCTTCGGATGAACATCTACGAGCTTGTCATGGGTCGTCATACCATATACATACAACACGGAGGATATCAATATCACAAAGTCCTGGAAAATGGCAAACGTCGACTTCTTAGTTACCCGCTACACGGCTTCCACTGCACTCGATTACCGCTCACAGTAAACCCCTATGTCACGGCCTTGAACTCGGACGAACAGCGAGCCAACAGGGGTCAGCAGTTACTCAACAACATCTGCCGAGAACTGTATAAAGAAACCGCCGAACTACCCTACAAATGGAACACTTGGTCTTTCCAAAGTCTCCATGTCTTGCAAGACTTCATCGTGAAAGAGAAGAGGCTTCCGTTGTCTCACCTCCAGGCAATAAACACCATCTTCGCCCAACGTTGGTGGGACGCTTGTGTTGAGAAGCTTCTATTTTCTGGGCTGAAGACACTTTTCAGAGACAGATCTCGGGTGGTCAATAAATATGACGTCGAGCACGACTACGCGCTGATAGAGGTGCATACGAAGCCTAAATCGCAAACATTCTGGCAATATTATCACGGAAATCCGCCGTACGATTTTTTGTAGTGGCGAGAATCTGGATGATTTGAAGATGTGTCTTCGTTGAATGTTCTCAGTTGGTATCTATGATGCTGAGATAGCTCGTGGTTATAACGTTTGACATCCTTTTCGCAAAAACTTCGCACAAGATATAAGAGCTACCCACTACATTTTCTATGAATCGAAAGTATTGAACTTTTCCCTAACGTTATACGTATTCCATCGGTTTAACATGCCACCCACAACCTGGAAAGCAAACGACACCACTGCCCAAGCCCCGATCAGAGACATCTCTACAATGAGATAATCCTCCATCGTGCAAAGAAGCCATCCTGAGTGCGAGTCCAAATACGGATCAATCGCAAGCCCAAGAAGCCACAACCATTTGCCCGCTATGCAATCGCCGTTCCCACAGACAACGCGATCAATCGAGCTGCCCTATGGCTGAAATGACTTTTCTATACAGCCCTTAAACACACTTCACGCTCATCCGTCTATGGCATTCAAATCACTTTAGGCTAGATGAGAGCCAATAGTACATACTTCCTATTCTCAGCATCCCCAGCCCAGGAGGAGCAAAATTGCGTGTGAGGCTGTGCTCCCCTTTTGGTGTGCTGGTATGTCAGGGTATTGAGCTGTACCAGATGGGATGAGCTTGTGGAGGATCGAAGGCGGTGCGTGGTCATTTGTCAGACTCAGAGGTGGAGTTGGGCGCCCTGTCTTGCAGTGGTGCATGGGAACGGTGGGAGTCCTGTTTACATCAGCATCTGTTTACAAACATTTACAAATTCAGATAGGGAAGTGGAGAAGGGCATAGGAAAGTAGGATATTTTTCAGTCTCTTAAATACATCTCTTCTCTCACTCAGCCTCCCCACAACCCGCACCGAATAACGCCCTAGCATAAGAAGCTCGCCTTGATTTTCTAGAAACTTTTCGTAACCTACTTCAACTTCTCCACCGCCTCCACCAACGCATCGATATTGTACTCTTGGGCATCGACCGGTAACAGAGAGATTCTAGCACAGTGGAGGAATTCCTCCGCATTGCATACCTTGCTGTGTTCACCTACTTGTACGACTCTGAGACACATGTTCCCTTTTCATTGACTACGCTCGTGGGGCTGAGGAGGTGGAAGGCAGGAGAGTACGTTGACATGGTGGAGACTTGGCCGCTCTAGAAGACGTGGTGTAATAGCACCTGTTCTAATGAGAGTTTAGAGTGCGCACATTGATCTGGATACAGTTTTTGAGATCTGATAGGAGAAGACAGAGACGTGGCCTCCGGTTTGCGTAATGACGGGGATGGAGTGGAAGTTAGCATAGAGGATCTGATTGATGAATAAATCATCTAAACTATAATTAAACATCCAAAATCCTGACAGTCAAAGGGGATTTGGGAGTCTGCTCCTGGCCTGCCAAAGATTTTTCCTCAGTCTTCACTTCCACATCCGCTCTGATACTAGGAGCAGGCCAACAATATCATCTCTTTACTACCTCTTCATACCGCATGTCGGTCGTCTTTCGAAAGTAGCAACTTCAAATCTTATGGCTCACTTCCGCCCCCCGTAAAAAGCCACAGGGACGACGGTAGAGAGGCGAACATCCAGACAAGCAGTGATACTGCGATGCACAACTTGACCATCTTGCCATGAGCTACATAACAAAATGAAGCTTTACCTATTCCCAAGCCAAAATTCTCGCTACCACCGTATATACAAATCAAAATTAGGCGTCCCGTACAAGGGTACATTCGTACGAGTAGTCTTACGAGGCTCCCGATGGGGAAATAATGCTTATTCAGACGAGATTTAGGTAGCCACCACGAGCTTAATTGCATGTCATGTCTTCTACGCTCCGAACGTAGGTCGATTCTGGGCGAGGGGAAGAGGGCTCGTGTTCATTCGATTTTGGGCTATACTAAAATTGATGCTACTGTAGGCCAGCTAGTACAGGATTATTATACACGGAATGAACTAGTCGGCAGGTTATCGTAGGTGTCTGTTTTGTGAATGCCTACCCCAGTGATAAGATATTAGATAGACCTCAGAAGAATAAAAAAGAAAGAAAGAAAGAACGGAAGAACGGAAGAAGGGAATGGAAAAAAAAAAATGCTAAAAAGAAACTACTAAGGGTTTTTGGCCCTTTTCGCCCAGAAAACCTGATCCTGTCCTTACGGAGGCCCGGTTTGTCTGTCGTCGCACCAATCTTCTCGAAAGATACTTCCCGCAAGCGGGCTCGAACCAGCGACACCACCAGGAGAGATTGGTCTGGCGATCTCGTACTGAGTAGCGTACAGACGTTTAATCGTACAGCCAGGCTGCCGCTAAACCGCTCGACTACTCAAGGGATTCCTCTCGCTCTCTGCCAGGGTGTTTGGCGAAGGATTTGTGAGTTTACTCCCGTTATATACAGCAATTCAACAGTTTCTGGGTGAAAGAGAGAGAGCTTTTTTTGGTTGTTGTGGGCGCGGGTGTTGTCGGAGTCGGGTACGCCGAGGAGGCCGGTTCTTCGAGCGACGAGTCTCGAGTGAGAGGCACAAGTCGCTGTTCTTCGTCGGCCTTGGAACCATGCAGGCATTTGACCGCCGAGTCCTCTTAAGAGTTGTGTGTGGACTCCGCGATTGCCGATAACATGTCAGAGTAAGTCACCCAGTCACGAAGAACGAATTGGTTGCAATAATGACGATGCCTTCTACATGGCTAACTAACATCCCACTCAGGTGATATATACACTCTTCACTTCTCCCCGATTCTATCCGCCTTCCCTTGTAACTCGCCCACCAATCTCTCCAGATAAAACTTCGAAATATCGTCCGGCAAGCTCTTGAAAGCTTTCGCAATACGCTCCACATCCCTTCTCCCATTCTCATATGCCTGTAAGTCCCTATTCCCGTATACATCTTTGCCCGCCGCGTATCCTGAGCCCAAGTTCCGGAAGAAGACGTTGACGGCAACGCTCATACCCTCCGAGGGTGTCGCAGTATGTGCCCACATGGGAGGGATAAAGAGGATATCGCCTGGTGCTAAGGACGCTATATGTGGGTGTGTACGTCGCATTCTTGGGTCTTTTGACGTTAGGACGTCGATGTTTGAGCTGGATCCGCCGGGCGGGAAGTCAAGATACTTGGCATCGGTCGGAGGGTACAATTGAAGGGTTTTGGTGCCCTTGACTTGACACAAGACGTTTGCTAGGACGTCATAGTGTAGCCAGAGAGATACCGGCCCCGAGACTCGCAGAGGGGAGCTGTGGTAGTTCTCCCAGATCGAGGTCAGGATGTCTGGTAGGTGGAAATCAGCAGCGATTGTGGGGAAATCGTCCTCGAGTTTTGTGGGCAGCTTGTTGGGCTGGCTCGCGGACACTGCACGCAGGTAAGTCTTCGATCCTTTCGATATGCCGTCAAGGAAGGCTCCCACTGACTTCTTGACATATTGAAAGTTCTTGTCCTTGAACGTCATCCGATCGGAGTCGCACTCGTGTACGACGAGTTCCCGGTCCGGGCCAATTTTCTCTTTCAGGTAGTCTAATGTCCATAACTCAGTGCAAGGGCCTATGCCTAAGCCTTCTAGGATGACGGGCTTCGAAGCTGCAAGCAGCTGGGTAAAGTCCTGACTCGACTGAATTCTGAGTTTGGGGACTGCGGTGACGTGTGGGTTCACAACGACCCGTGTCTCGGTTCGATTCCTTTTTCCCTTGGTTGCTGCGAGTTGTTTCGGCGGCTGTACCTGTGCAAGAAGCTCGGGTGGATGGACGGCGACTGACCACGGCTGTGGATCCGGCATATCTGGCCTTGCGATGGTGAGGAAGCCCTCGTTCCATGTGCTACCCATAGAGAAGCACACAGCGCCGCCCCCTGCAATCAGAATTTCGTCTTGAGAGATAGCCGCTGCGCTGAAACCAACGAGTAAAGGACAGGCAGACTCCGGGATCATGACATTTGCTTTTGCAATTCGAAGCGACGTTCCACAAGAGATGGCCAGGAGGTCCTCGGGCAAGCTGAGAATTTCCTTCTTAGACACGCCCCCAATGAGAATGAGGCGTTGTCCAAAAGGCAACAAAGATGCGCCAATCCTTGCATGAACGACATTCTCAGTCGTGCGTTGTATGTCATTGGTGCGGTCCGTAAATGTCAGCTGCAGGTCTGATGCGGCGTCGATGTGCCACTGCCATATGTCGCTCAGCACTGTGCCGTCCTGAGTCATCCCCCCAATAAGGAGCCCCCAACTTTGTTGTGAAAACCCCATCGAAGACATGGCGGCACCGAAGCGCGCTGCAGGTCGATGGCCCACCACCGGGATATTTTGCCAACCCTTGCTGTGCGTCCATATAGACCAGTCTTCTAGAACCCTGCCATTACTAGTCTTACCGCCGAAAACAAGGACGCCTTCAATTTCGGAGTCCTCCAACGGAATCTTCACTTTAGTAGAGCTATGTCTGAAACGAGCGGGCGTCAGTTCGTGTACTTGCTGCCACTCCCCACTTTTGATGAGCCAACAGTCGGCCAGTGCTCGTGAAGGGGATGTGCGCCCGCCAACTAACAGTGACTCGGTATCTGTTAGGGATGTGATTGTGTGGCATACTCGTGCTTGCGGCACGGAACACGGCTGGGCGTTGGGCTTTGATGCTTGCCGTGCAAGGACGTCGATGCTCGCCAACCGATGCTTTGATCCCTGGCCACCGTGGAAAGCAACAGTGCCCTGGCTCAGGGAGAAAGCCGCACCAAAGCGCCGTGGCGTCAGTGGGGTGCATGTTGGAGGTATGTGAGTGGTCAGCACGCTGTACTCGTTAATGTCTCGAGCATCGGTGTTTGGAATTTCAGGTGCAGCGGGCTGGGGCTGCTCCCCCGGCTTCAAATTAGATGCAACCAGGAGGAAGTAATGACCCGCAAAGAGGGCGAATTCTTCCCATTCGTCGAAAGGCTCAACCGTGTCCAGGCTGCCTCGCAGTATTGGCGGAGTGAAGTCATTGTCTGACCAGAGATCCCAAAGACTACGGCAAAAGTTCAAGGTAGGCCAGCCCGCATCTATGAACCGGGATGACTGTTGGGCAAGCAAGGGGTACTTATCCACGGCCTGTATTGGAGTCTGCAGTTTGTTGAAGTGGGCAAGCATTGTTTTTGCAAACGGATGGTTGGGCCCCTGAGGAAGGTATTGCTCCAGCATGCAAAAACGGGCTACCCGTAGATTAGAAACGGCTGGGGGCATGAGGGCCGGTTAACGTACCGTCTTCGAGTGTTCCTGCCCATCGTATGAGAGAGTCGGCGTAAGGGAGAGGCATGTATGTCACGGACACCTCCGCAATGAAGAGAAAAGACGACGAAGGTACATCTAGCTCGGCTCTCAAATCCGTTTCAAGGATTTCGGGGAATCGCAGGTCACACCCAAGTGCCATGTACTTGTCACTTCGAAGATAGACGTTCCCTTTTGATGAGCGCAAGTTCGTTCTAAGGAGGGCATCCCGAAGGAGGTCGTTGGCCATTATGCGGTCCCTTTTTCTTCCAATGAGTTCAGGATAATCCACATCCACGAAAGTACAGTTTTCCGAGATCGAGGCATGTCTATGCCAGAACTGAAAAGGTAGAGGGTCGCTTCTAGAATTCAGCGACATTTGTGGAAGAATTGCTTTTTGACTCACTATCCACAGCCCAAGTTGATGACGACTTTCTTTTTCCCACTGTCTTCTTCGAGGAATCGTAGCACTACTTGCTCGATGGCATGCATACGAAGCCAATAGCCTCGGTTGATGAGAGGGTTTCTTCGGACATACTTGCCCACAAATGGCTTATAGAAGTCTGGCTCCTCTGGAAAATACAATTTGGAGACGCATCTTTTGGAAACGATGCTGCTGTCATTTGTCTGTTATTTTATTTAGCAAGATACGCGGCTCTCGGTCCTCACTTCTGTGAGGGCTGGTGCTGTTCCCACATTCATTATATATTCGTCCTTCCTTTTCTGCACCTTGTCTGCATTGGCCTTGCGCTTCGTGCCGCCCTTTCCCGTGGACATCTTTGGAGGCGACGACATCATCAAGCGCCGATGAGAAGACTGGGTCGTGGACGCAAGATTTTGAACAAGTTGTCACTGCGCCACACCAATCGCGCGACGCCACAGCTTGGCGACTTGAGCGCGGGGCTGAGGCGACGGGAGATCCCTGCAGGCTTCACGAGCGACCAGCCGTCGTTCGCCAGGCGGAAGCTCCAAGCAATCGCTGAACCGCAAACCGCTCTCCACGTCTTCCGTTCCCATCGTACTCACACATGTCTCTCTTCTCTCACACCCTGCTCGACTGCACCACCACCGCCCTGACCCCCCACCGGTTCCGTTGAAGCCGTGAACGGGCGGTCCTAGCTCACACGAGCTCTCTCACGACATCCAACATCTCCGGCGTATCCTCTTCCTCGCGAGGCGGAGTTGGACATGACCACGATGAATTTCGTCACCTTCAATCAGGACCACAGCCATCTTGGTGTCGGTAGGGAACCCGCCGCCGCTCGGAAGCCGGGCGACTGACCCAGAGCTCTAGGCACAACCAAAGGCTACCGCGTCTACACTACCGACCCGTTTAACAAGCAATCCGAGTCTCGGGAAGGCGATGTCTCTAGCTTGGAGATGCTCTTTTCTACATCCCTGGTCGCCCTCACGCTCTCCCCGCGAGTGCTCCGCATCCAGAACACAAAGGTTAGTCGCATCCGCTCGAATTAGACTGCATCTGACAGTGTGCATCAGCGCCACTCAACAATATGCGAGATGACCTTCCGCACCGCGATCCTGGCAATGCGATTGAATAGGAAGCGACTCGTTGTTGTCCTAGAGTCGGAGCTGTACATCTACGATATCAGCAACATGCAGATGCTGAAGAATGAGAAGACATCACCAAACCCCAACGGTACGCCGGACAGCCATTACATAGTGGAATATTCTGACAGCGTCTAGCCATCTGCGCCCTCTCTGCGTCTTCCGAGAACAATTACCTCGTGTATCCGTTGCCTACAAAAGCCGCCCCCGCAACGTTTCAACCGCCGTCACACGCTCCGCCAAAGTCCGATCACGTTGCCCCGACAAGCGGCGAGGTGCTCATATACGATGCGAACAAGCTAGAAGCAGTGAACGTGATAGAAGCACACAACTCTCCGCTATCCTGCATCGCGCTGAACAATGATGGAACTCTATTGGCCACGGCGTCCGAGAAGGGGACTATAATCCGCATTTTCTCTATTCCAGATGCCCAGAAACTCTACCAGTTTCGTCGAGGCTCAATTCCAGCGAGGATATACAGCATGTCGTTCAACTCTACCTCCACGCTACTTTGCGTCTCTTCCGCGACCGAGACCGTCCACGTATTCCGCCTGAGCGCACCCAACGCGAGTCGGAGTAGTAGCGTATCAGGCCCTGTTAGGCCCTCGTCATCATCCCGAGAGCGTAGCAACAGCCATGGAAGCGAGGAAGTGCCTGATTCATCCGAGTACGACGACAGCACGATGGACATGGCGACCCCGGAGCGAAAACCAATAAGCCCAACCTTTGCCAGCATGATTCGGCGGACGTCGCAGAATGTCGGCAAATCGTTTGCAGCAACAGTTGGAGGCTATCTCCCCAGCGCTGTGGCCGAAATTTGGGAGCCGTCCCGCGACTTCGCGTGGGTAAAGATCCCGCGATCACCCACTAGTGCCTCAACTGGTCCCATGAGAACCGTGGTCGCTCTCAGCAACAACGGGCCTCAGGTCATGGTTGTCACTAGCGAAGGGAACTTCTACGTCTTCAACGTCGACCTAGAGAAAGGCGGAGAGGGGACCTTGTTCAAGCAGTTCTCGTGAGTATATTGCCAGGGCTATTGTGAATGCTGTCGCTGACCCTCGTAGACTCCTGGAGCCCAACGAGCTCACCACCAGCACCTCTCAGGACCTCCCCGATTAACCCTACTCGGGCCCTCTATTTCCCCCCTCTCTTTGGTCTCTACTGGCACGTGCCGTCATAATGTCTTCTTCTTCTGAATTGGTTGCATTGCAAGGCTGGCGTTACTCGCTCCGGAATGAGTGTTTGGGGGAGGCAGCATCTCGCCACTTTTCATGAATCTAGCCCAGTGTTACATAGTCTCTGCATGGCGTTTCCTAGTCTTCGTGTATTCCCATCGGAGAGATAGTCTACCCTACCCACAGTTCTGTCGTAGAATAAGGCTTTGTTCCTACTTGGAAGTAATGATGTGACACTTTACATGTGATTTTCTATTTTTTTTTCGTCTCTCATGCTTGGGGCGGATGGATAGAGGAGAACGTTGCGGGACTCTTCTCAGCATCGATTTACTCTACTTCCCACATTCAGGTGGTGAGGCGTCAGCATCCGTTACGTGCATCACTGTGCACGGGCTCCAGCTGGCTCGCTATGCACGGGGAGGGGGGGGTCACATGACAGTCATTCACACCAGTAATATATATACACTCTTTGATTTGATCAAGATTTTATCTTCTGCCCACCTGCGGCCGTATTCATCAATCGTGATTCGTATTTCCATCGGATGCAGGGACGTCGCTTGGAATCTACGTACCGTCCCCTCCTACCAGCACTAAGAGTATACATTCGGGGGTCCCGCCACGCCACGCCAAGCGTGTGGAAAGGGCTTTAGATGAAATCGCCGTCCCCAAAGCCGCCAAACGGATTGTGTGGCCGCCCGCCGGGCCCGCCAAATCCACCTCCGCCCGGAAACCCTCCTCCTCCACGTCCTCCTCCTCCTCCTCGATTGTCGCGAGGTACCCCGCCGGGGCCTATGGGATCGTAGCGCGAGCCTGGCGGGGCCATTGGGTCGTAGCCTTGCTGTCCGCCACCGCCGCCGAACATTGGATCGTCGAATGTGGGATGCATTCCTCCGCCCATGCCGCCCGGTCTGGGCAGGCCTCCGCCGCCGAGGTGTGGGCGAAAGGGATCGTTTGGTCCGAGGCCCTGAGGGTAGAGGTCGTCGTGGCCGATGCCGCCGGGGAGTCGGCCATCTCGTAGGCCGCCGCCCGGCGGACGGTAGATGTCATAGTCGTCGTCGAAGCCGGGGATAGGTTCGGGAAGAGGGCCGCCTCGTCGGGGCTGCGCTAATGGGTCGTTGAAGGGGTATGGGCGCGCGGGCTCGGGGTCGTTTTCTGGCGGCCGTCGAGGGTTGCGGGGCTCGCCTTGCCGGGGGGCGTCTTGAGTTGCACTCGCACTGCTCCTGCTCTGTGTATTCGTCTCTTCGTATCCCTCTTTGTGGAGACCGGGCGCCAGTTTCTGGATCACGGATATCTTGAGCAGCGCGCCGAGATCGGTGAGACGCCCAACAGAGATGAAGACGTCTTGTAATGTTTTGGCGAGGTCGTCTGTTGAGGTGCCTTCGGTGATTGTGACTGGGAGCGAGGCTTCGGAAAGGTAGTCTTTGACGGTGACGTCAAAGTTTGTGGTTTTGTCATCGCCGACTGCAAGCGCAAGCACCACTGCTTTGCCGCCGAGCCGGTTCACCTTGACCAAGTACTCCATGGCTGATTGCGCATGGGCATATCTGAAGGCGTAGGAGGTAGATGCGTTCCATTCCGTCGGGAGGGGTGTTGGGTTTGGCGCGTCCGCATGAGCTTCTACACGGGATGAGTACGTGTAATTAGCGTGGTGGAGGCTCGAAACTCACCAATTCGATGGTCCTCTCCAAGACCAACCAGCCTGAAGCCTACCGCGATCATTCCTGCGTGGACTGCGAGTGCTACGGCTTCATATGCGTTCTTGACCTGTTGGCCCGCGCTCTTGGGCAGACTAGCCGCCATGAGGGTTGCGAGGGACCCGGCCCCGAGCGGATTGCCCGCGGTGTTGGCTTCTGGCATTATGTGATATGTAGAGAGTCGGTTTATGTGGATACAAGGGCGGCGGATGAAGTTGGGATTGGGTGAGTGCGACTTGAAGGGAGAGATGGTTGGGTCTTATAAAGGGCCATGACGCGCTTAGGCAACGACCAAAGGGACGTCGTGCGCAACTCTAAATGGCAGCTAGCCAATCATCTGGCGGTACGAGCCCCACTTCAGCTAAGCGCGGGGTAAATCACGTGCACTGAAATTCACCCTTCTCGACCTCAGGAAACGGCTGCGCTTTCAAGGTAGCCGGCATCCGCGCGCTCGACGAGGAATTCAGCAACCGTGTAACTATGAAATAGTCAATTTGAAACCTGCATGTGATTATCAGGATCACTTGTTGGCTTATAAAGCTTCAACATGAGGTCTAATGGAAATAGAGTTACACGTTATGGACTTGAGAGAAAGAATCCAGAAAGACACATCATGCAAACCGAACCCCGGACCTAGGAAGCGAATGAGCCTTGGGAACCCGACAATTAGGAATAGGAAGAGAGAAAAAAACAAGAGGCGGGAGGCCCTCGAAGTTGGGATGCGATCTTGGGAGAACCCTGAAACGACGCGCGGTGTAACTCATCTCAGTATACCATGGTGGTGGCAAAATTGGAAGCGAGCGAAATCCTTTATCGGTGGAGAGGACTGTGGTACATGATGATGATGGATGATGACGATGATGAATGGGGAAAGAAAATGGGGCGGGCCTGAAGAATGAATGGGCTATGTCATGCAGGCGCAGAAACCAGGCTTCCTGAACTCGAGACGGGACCTAGCGTTCAAAAGGAAAGTAAACCCATCCAAAGGTCGAGACGAAACGAGAGGGATTTGGCGGGGCAAATAGCAGGGCCGCAATTTTCGATCAAGTGCGTAGGATTCTGGAGCGAGAGAAGGTAAGACCAAAGTTCTGCAATAGGCAGAGCTTCGTTGAGCGCCGATCCTCCTCCTCGCTCCCATGCTAGTAAACTCTAATCTAGGATGCGCACGATGTGTATCCGCCGTGCGCCGTACCAAAGGCCATCTGCATACCCACCGCCTCCCTCCCTTGTCTCTATAGAGCACGCGTAGCGCGCTTACGTGGAGAAAACAAGCGCGCTCTCCGATCGATCCGATCACTCGGCCCATCTTTTCGGCAGGGACACGTAATCCGCCCTCCCAATTTTGGCCCCATATCATTCGTGGATGGATTGGGTAGCTGCGGAGAGAATGGTAGGGCTGAATGCTGTGTATCCGTCATCTTTCGTAGGGCTAGTTTAGGGTGCTAGGTCGAGTGGAATTAGGCGCGTTGGTACCTATTCCCAACAGAGGATAGCGGGAAATAATCCACACGATGCGCAAGGCTGATGCTTTGGGTCTCGTGCGAGAGCGCGGGGTTGCATAAGTGAGGCCTGAGATTTGCCCCCCGGGTATTGCAGGCTTCTTGGTAAGGATGGCGACGAGATAGTAGTTGGAGGAAAGGGACTTAGTAGATCGGAAATTGAAGATTAGAGTGCACCTGGTCTGGCTGGTCGAACTGAAAAGTGAGTTTGGGCGAGAAGTAGCGCAAATTGGACATGCTCGATTCTGACATTGCTCGAGGAGATTTGAGAGGATGTAGCGTTTGACGTAAAATAACTAATCGTACTGGAGGAAATTTTATCGCTCGTAGATGACTGCGAGGCTTTGGTGTGTCCGGTCCCAGCGGCCTTTTCCGCCCCCAATTCTCCAGCGAACTCTTCTGGATTCCAGCACGTACACCGTGCGCGAGACTTCCGTATCTGCGCGCCCATCACGCAAACTCTTCGTCCCGACTACCACGACGCACAGATCCGAATACCCGACTCCCAGAATATCGCAAGTAGCGGTGAGCATCCCCGCTAGATGCAGGGCAATAAAGGCACCGAAGCCAATACAAACGAATAGATCCGTCCCAACCAAACGGTGAAAGAAGGCAGAATGGAAGGATTGCAGATTTCAATTAAATGTGTACGGTCGGTAGCGGGAAGACGGGTGACTGCATGCGTTCCCGTGCCGATGATGTTCGTGTTACATTGGCCTTTAGAGTTATCTGTTACGCCCTAGCACTGCAGCGTTTCAGGTTCGGGGCCCGGGGGCGATGCGTAGGGCAGAGTAAGGCGGACGATTTGCGTCTTGTCAACCAACGTCGGCCACAACAACCATCCGAATGGTGATGATGCTACTTTGGCAAATGGGCGCGCTGGATCAAAAATCAAGGCAACAGGGGCGGTCGGGACGAGCTGAACGGGTCGCACGGGGATAGAAGATGGGGGCGACACCATTTCTAAGCTTCGGTCTTGACAATCTGCGAGTCGCAAGCCAGTCAGAATGCCTAGTTACCGAGCAGGCGTATAGAGTGAGGTCAGATGGGGGAATGGGTCCAGGGCGTAAAACCTACGCTTCCAAGATGCAGATCGGCGTGTCAAATTTAGAAGCGCAAACAGTAGAAGCGAAAACTTTAGAACTTGGACAGGACGGCAAGTAATCCGATGCTGGTGAGCTTCTTACCCATGCTCTAACCGACATGAACTATATCCAGTACTCTGATCGCAGCGCGGGTCCAGAAACAGTTGTCGTAGATGACCCCCAGAAGTCGAGTACCGAATCGGGTAATTGACGAAGAAGCGAAATCTGCCAAGCAGCATGTGCGTTCGCATTTCCGGAATACCCGCTTTAGGTTAGCAAAGGCGAGGACGGTCTAGATACGAACATTCGCCCGTGTAAGAGCGCCATCGGGCGTAAAATCACCTTTCCTTCCACGGCTCTCAGCTGGAGCCTTGTATGCCCCGCGGAGTTTTAGTGTAACACAACGGGCCTGCAATGGGCTATCCAAGGCACGTGCTGGAGAGCGGGCCGCCGACGAGGCGGACAGTCCCCTCAGCCACGGGCTCGTGTTTTGTCCGTCCCGAGTGTGGAGAAGCCAAGGATCAACTAAACGGAAAGGTGGAGCGCGAAGCCACAAACGATACGAGAAAGTCGAAAAGGGAAAGCGCTGGTTGCTTGCGATCGCCGGGTATGACTAGTAGACGAAAGGCGATTTTCGGCCAGGAGTGCGCACATGGTGAGCAAGGCCAGCGAGGCGACCGTGTCGTTGCTGACGTTGAAAGAGAGATTGCGCAAGCGAGCTGCCACGCGCAGAGCTTTGCGCTAATCGTGCATCGCGCTTATCGTCCCGCAGTTGCCGCCGGCGCGCGGCTGACCGACCGCTGCAGACGCAGGCGAGGGTTATGGCGGATAACACAACGGCTATTTGCATCTTAAGCGACTATCCGAGCGGTTCTTCGCTTAGCCTAGCGCTTGTGCGTTTGTGCTCGTCGAAATGCGAGAAATCTCGTGCGAGAAACGAGGGGGTTGTGCGACTGCATGGAACAATTATGAAGCTTCCATTGGTGCAAGCTCCATAATTTCTTCCCGTTGAGAGAATGGCTTGTTGGACTTGCATGAGAGCCCAGGGCTACCTGGCAAGGTGGGAATGTGGCTTTCGTGTCATCACCACCACATGGACAATTTCGAAGTTATAGGGCTGAGTATGGGGAAGTTTCAAGACCTCGAGAATTGGCGTGAAACGCATCGCTAACATCTGTACATATCCTAGCACTGACTCTTGACAGATGTCGCTTTTTGACGTGTTGTTAGCTCTTAGGGGAGGGCCCCGCCGTGAGTTACATGTCAGCACGTGCCTGTCAGACGTTTAAGTGACCTAGTTTCTGACGTAGGATTCCTTCTAGAAGACAGCTACTCTGTCTCATGGATTCCACGGTATCAGATGGCCAAATTCCCTGCATCACGGACTTGTTCGTGCGAGAGTGAAACACGTGGATGGAGAAGTACCCGCAACATGTACCTACGACTTGGACACTCGGTCATGTACTCTGCAATGCGACTCCGAGAGCACGGAAATTGGGATCCCGACTTTGCTTCGGGAAGATTGCAATGCAGCTTAAGAATCTTTTGGAACTCCTCGTGGCAACATCGGTGCCCGTCGCGCGATCGGGGGGAGCGGAAACCGGAAGCTACACTCGTACGAGAGGATGACTGCACGAGTGACAGTTGGAAGCTTGAAGAAGGTGCTTATTCTCTACAACGCAGGTAGATCCAACCGGCGATTTTCGACCCCAATGCGGGCTCTGACGGAAGATACTTGACTCTTCAGTGATTGACCAGCTTCGCTGTTGTTGAGTCGAGGGGGGTGCGAGGCAGCCAAGCAACCAGCCGGGCTAAGGTTGCGACTGCACTCGTGGTGATGGTGCTGATCAGCAGCAGCTTACAACTGACGGCAATGCCCAGGATGGATGCTTGATACGGGCAGCTCAATGTGGATGCGTGCAGACGGTGCTGGAGATATGCACGGCAATGTGTGCGGGGTGACTCGCACGTCTCAGTTGCAGCCTTCCTTGGTCTGACACGGCATGCCGAGCGGGGAGAAAGTCGGTCCATCGGGGTGTTGGCAAGGACAAGACGTCGACTGAATAGAGTATGTCTCAGGAGAAGGCTGTTGGCTCTTGTCGGCAGGCGGCTCGAGTGTTGGTGACTGGACCTGCGAAGCCGTAGCGAGGCGGCCGGGTGGGAGATGGAGGGGGGATGGGCGGCCAATGCGAGCAGCGGTCCCGCATCGCGGTGGAGTCATGTGCTATAGCAGCGTAGTAAGACATGCTGCGCTGGCCCTACCGGCAATGACAATTAGCAGGAGATGAGGAGGACAAGGAAGGGCAGGGAGAGACAGGCCGACAGCACCGTGTTGGCTGGGGGGGCTGGGGGCCGAAAGATGGACTGTCGCATGGCTCTCGGGCGTAAAGGCCCAGGCTGGCGGGTTAGGCAGCATTGATTTGCACACGCAACGGGAGAGACGAGAGAGAGGCAAACGGGACGACGAAAGAGGGCGATGCCAGGGTGTGCAGCTTCATGCCGCGGGCGCTGCAGCCGTGTGCTCCTTGCCTAGCCGGGCCTAGCGCAGATCGCCGCGCACAAGCGACCCGACGTCGTTCGCCCGGACCGTCGCCCACGGCCAGAGGCAGCAGCAACAGCAGCAGCGCAGTAGCAGCACCACCACCACCACCGGCTAAGCGCCCACCTCGCTGGTGTTGGTGCTGGCGGGCGGGCGGTGGGCTGACTCTTGCTCGAGTGTTTGAAGCTGCGGCCGACGTGCATATGCTGGCTTGCTGCACATCATCCCCATTGAAACAACAGTCCAGCGTGCAACAACCGCCGCTCGCCCCCGCCCCCCGCCTGCTTTGCTGCGCACGGCGTGCACGGCGTAGCAGGCGACACGGCACTCGACAGCGCACTCGACGGCCCAATATCGCCCGCACCGCACCGGCCTGCGCCTATTGATTGCGACGTGCCAGCCCGTGGCGAGCCAGCGCGTCGTTGGCCAGTGACGGCGCCCGATCTGGGACCCCAGCGGCTAACGAGACGTCGTGCTCCTTGCACCATGCAATGCACTGTGAACGCAGCTGCAGTCGCGCAGAGGCCCCGGCACGCGGGTCACGCTTGGACTCGACCGACGGCTGTGGGCCCCGTGTGATCCCCGTCCGCGCGCGCGCGCGGTTGCACACAACACGTTATGGCGAGACCACCATGCTCGAGCCATGCATGGCCCATCGTCCTGCCGTGCCGTTGCGCCCAAACCTGCTGTTTGCTTACCCTCCCCCGGGCTGTCAATCAGTCCGACCGCAGCCATTTCCCCCCGGTCATGAAACGGTCCGGGAGCAGGGAAGAGAGCAGGTGGTAAGAGCTCAATGCCATTCGCGCGAATCTAGGTACAGTATAGCTAACACGCCCGATGAGGGCACTCTCCTGGTCAAGCCGGTCTATTGCCCATCCAGAGCCCCTGGCCCAAGCCCGCGTCCAACCCAATGCGCCCAGAATGCTCGTCTCCCGTCAGACTCTAGAAAAAAAAAAAAAGACCCCCCTCCCCACCCCCAGAACTCCATGTTTAACCTTCAGACCCCAAGCTCAATGTCTGCATGTCAGACAGAACTATATGTGACAATTCCAACCCTCGCCCGGAAAACACGCCTCCGCCCAATTCATCGCCTAATGCGTCTAGTACCCGCTTGGGCTGACCGGGAAGCTGTCGTCTCGGAACAGCGGCGGCGACCGTGTATCGTACCCATCCGGTCGCGGTGAGTGGTAGTACTGCATCGGTGCCCCCGACCCTATCCGCATCGATCTGCTGCGCGACAGGACAGTCGCGTTGGAAAGCTCATTGCGCCGAGAGCAGCCATCTTCTTCGTGTCTGCAGTATTGTTAGTGCTTGGTCCTACGCTTGTCTCAGCTTGCCATCACTCACCTCCGAAGAGTGTCCTTTCGTGCAAAGTGAGAGTCGCACTTGATGCATCGGAACTGCTTGAGTTTGAAGTGCACGCTATTCCGGTGGCGATCCAGGTCTGTCTTGCGTACGAATTTTCGCTCGCAGTCTTTGTGGGGGCAGATGTGCTCCTTCTTGCGGGTGGGATTGTGGATTTCCATGTGTGTCTTGTGATTGTAGCTCCTCTGGAACAGCTTGTGGCAGATGTGGCAAGAGAAATTTGCCGTTTCCGAAGTCGTGTGATTCCGCCGGGTCCGTGTTCGTGCAGTGATGCCAGTCGAGGGGTCCCTGACATGGGGGCTTTTGGAGGGTTCATAGGACGGTTGGTCGAAGTCTCGGGGCTCATACACGTCCCCCGATGACATATCAAACTTGGGCAATTGTGGTGAATGGTACGACTGGCCATATGGGAAGATGGAGGCGTTGAGGCGTTCCGGAGAGACAGTCAACTGCGCGTGCCGCTCCTCCTCGGTCGCCCACTCAGAGCCACGCTCGAGCTTGATTTGCGGGAAAGCGTGCACGGAGCTTTCACGGGAGAAGATGGACATATCCCGAGTCGACGACAAGGAGGAGGTGTGGGATTCGTCGTCATTGGCCCAGGGCAGAGGTGATCGAGAGACCGGGTGGTCATATGCCCCCGAGGTCCACGGATCCACTATAGCTTCAGTCATGAGTGGGGAAGTTCCACTCGAAAGATGAGCCCAGGATTCCGTGGGTTGGGGTGACGGCGGATACAGGATTGCGTTGGTCGGAGGGCCGGACGGGTGGAAAGACTGCGAGTAGCTGTAGAGACTAAGGCTGTCGGCGGGATATCTCGACGCCTCGGAGTCGCTGCGCGCCGGCGAGGGATAGGCCGGCGAATGCAGGAGCGAGGTCGACTTGATGGCTTGCTGGTAAGGCGAATTGAAGGGCGGCGTGGTGCGGCCGCGGGACGACATGGTGAGGCTCGGACGAAGGAAGGAGAGACGTGGAGGATGTGTAGAGGATGAAGGTGGTAGTGGGCTGCTGGAGAGGGTACGAGGGCGAGGGGGATATGTGTACTTGGGCGGAGGATGGTGAGTGGCACAAGAATGGCCGGGCGTATAAGGATGGAATATATCTGTGGATCGAGCAAGGCGAGACCAGCCTCAGCAGGGAGATGCGAATACAGACGCAGGCTGCGGTGCTGCGGCGGTGTGCTCCAAGCAGCGCGTCCAAAGCGTCGGTACTTGGAGGACGAGGCAGACACACGGAAATGAACGAGACAGGGGGACAGGGCGCCCGCCAGCCCATGGAGAGAGGGCCAGCCGCGGGCGGCAGGCGCCTGTTCTCGCATGGGGGGCCGTGTGCAGAGGGCTGAAGAGAAGAGTGCAAGAGCATGGTAGCAGCATCGGGGCCCTGCGCGCTGCTATGGGCGAGCGTGGCAGGGATCCGGGCTCGACGCGGGCGACCGGGGCGTGCGAGCGTCCCAAGCGGCCGGGAGAGCTAGCGGCCCGAGTGCGAATGAGATACTGGCGCCGACCGCCAACTTAAGCGCACGCTGAGAGAGCGCAGCGAGAGCAGCGACAGCAGCGACAGCAGAGAGAACGGTGAGCAGCCCCCCGCCCCTGCACCTGCCGCATCGCCGTCATGGGGCGTCGTGTGCGTGCCCGCGTTTGGATATGCAATCTGGCCTGCGTCAATGGCTCGCATCCGGCTCAGGCTTCATTCATTTGCTACATCGCTGCACCAGCTCGACCCGTAAGACACCAACACCCCCGATCCGCACGCGTGCCAATTCAAATCGCTCCATGCGAGCCCTGGACGCGCGCTGCCTCCATCGCCACTGCCGGGCCCGGCCGCCCACGCCTGGAGACCGCTGCCCGCTCCTCCACGACGACTGCAAGCGCCGGCCTCACGCAGCCATGCTCGCCTCCCGCTGCTCCTGGAGCTGCGACACCATGGCCGTGAGTTGCTCGACCTGCGACGTGAGCTTCAGCACCAACGATTTCAGCTGGGCGTCTGAGTCGGATGGGCCTGTTCGAGTAGTTGGCCGGCTTGTAGCCACGGTTCTGCCGTTGCCCCCCGCGGTGCCTTGGAGCCCTGCGGTGAGCGGACGTGGAGGGTTGATGGATGACCGGAACGGCTGTTTGGCCGTCGTGGTTTCAGGTCCGCCTATAGTCGCGACCCCAGATGTGCGCTGCCTTGACCTGAACTGCTCGTAAGCCCATATTGCACCTACCCAGGGTAGGTGGGTCGCTTTGAGCAGCACAATCCGAGCACTTCTGAGCCGCTCCGAGGGCAGGATCAACCGCAGTGGCCGGAGCACCAGCGGGATGAGGTTCTGGAGACTGCTTATCAGCCTTGCCCGTGATCTCGAAACAAACGCGCATATCGAAGTCACTGTGCGACTTCCGTAACGCCTCAGGCTCGAGACCGCCTCGGCCAAAAAACGAGGCGTTGTGAAAGAACAACAAACTCTCTTCCGAAGTGCCAAGCTGGTCGCAGAGCCAGGCGTCTTGAGCCACAGCAACCAACGTAGAGTAAGCGGTTGGTTCTGCAAGCACTGCTAGACGTCTCAAGGCTATGTTGGCCGAATAGCTTTGATCCCGGCGCTTACTGCTCGCCTTAAAATAGAAAGGAGCACTCACAAGCGGTGGCAGGTAGTAAGTCAATCGGTTAGACGTCGACGCCTCCAGCACGTACACGGAATAGCTTCACGCTACAATCAGTCGTAGTGCGACGAAAAAGCCTTGAGAACTTACATGAACAGATACTCCTCACGTGCATGATCCAAGACCTGCCGAACAAGGAAGTTAGCGCAATTTGGCCAAGCTTAAAACAGAAAGACACTGCAGTGCACACCGCAACCTCGTGAAGCGGACGGCGGAAAACAAGCCCCCGGAGCACTACGGAAGTGCGCGATGTGGGTAGATGGAGGTATGGCCGATCGACAAGACAGTGTACGGCAAAATGGCGGATGAGCGATGACGGCGAGGCTGCGGCTGGGGCTGGGGCGGTGTTGTGGTTGTGTGAGTGGCTCGTTTCTCCATCCTCGCTTGCAACCCCTGAAGTGCATTTTCAAAAAGGAGCATCGACAGCCAATCGATTTTTGCCAAGAACGACGTGCAGCAAAATCGGGGGGAATACTCACTTTCGTAAGACTGTTGCTTAACAGGGAGATCAAGGATGTGATTAAGAGGATGTTCGTCAAGGCCACGAAAATGAGCTGGGGGTATCAGCAGACCGCAGATGCATGTAGAAGAGCTGCAAACCATGACGGGGGGACCAAAGTATGGAGATCTGTTTCTGGTATCAGTTGACGAGCAGTGACCAAAACGAGGGCTAGTTACATCTGTTGAGCCACATCCTGGGGTCTTCTGTCAGTCACCGCACTTTCATAATGAGGGGGCGCAGCTGTGCCGCATTTCGTGTCCACTTACGAAACCGAGATAGGATGAGCTATGATGATGAAGAGGAAGAATTAGCAACGTGAACGGTAACTCGAAAGCCTAGCATAGCCTCACCCAAAGAACACCTTCACAAGAATCCAGGACATCTCCCGTGGTGTGCTGTATCAGTGTTAGTGATGTTCCAGTGTCATTGGAAGAGAGGTGTCCTGACAACTGGTCCCGCGCCAATAACGTAAATGTGGTTAAGAATCCTACACAACGTGAGCTATGATAGCCTATGTCGTGGCTGAGGCGGTGGCTCCGTACCTAGGTATAGAATTACCACTAGACTCAAAAACTTGACAAAGTCTTTCGTCTGCAGTGTGTTAAAGTCGGTCAATGACACCGCCCTTGGGTATCAATGAACTAACCATCTCTTTTAAGCATGGAATCTGCAAACAAGTACGTTAGCCTCTTGTGGTTCGACGGCTTGTCCGGAGTCGGGGTCGAAGACGAAATCGTAGCTGCCGTGCCGCAATCTTCAAACGGTCCGGCTTCGCCGTCGGCAAACACCGTAGGCAAACGCCGAGGCAGACGTCAGGAGCAGGTCACCCTGAAGCGTATACTGTTGGAAGAAAAAGATTGCGGTTCCTGCTGCGCATTTGACTTACCAGTGTGCCAAAATAAGGGTTCAGACTCAACAGAGAGAAAATCCTCGGAACAAGGAAAAGTGCTTCGAGACCTAACACATCGTAGGCAAGGTCAATGATGCTAGGGGAAGACATAGTCAAGCCAACGATTCCTAATGTTCTTAGACTCGCAATCCAAAGCTTCCTAAGTGTAGGACTTACGGAGCACACAGAATGCTAATCCGACCAAGACGATGCTCTGTTTAAGTGTCAGTGGTAGATCGTTACTTCGAGGTAAGTGATTCCTACAATGTCCCACGTCCACCAAAAGTCGGACGCGTAAAAGCTTGTCTGACCGGCATCAGTCCACTCTCCCAGCTCATCGTATGCGAAGCCAGCTATCCAGATGTAGAGAAGTAGCTCTACAGGTGTAATACGAGAGAAGCTTCGATGTACCAGCACTGCGTAATAGAGGGCAAGAAAGGTTGCAAAGAAAATGGTCTCAAAAATCTTGAGATACCGAGGAACTCGAAGTCGAGAGAACGGATCGGAACGGTTTCGATTATACAGCTTTGGGCACTTGACCGAGTTGATGCTGAGAGTCTCCCAGAAGACAATATCCCCCTGGAACAAGTCAGTTTGGGCAACTTTTCAAAGAGCTTAGAAACTCGTACCCGCCATACGCCGTTGATGATTTTTTGTACAGGCCGTTGGCTAAGAAACTTTTTAGATTGGCTGACGGCTGCAATTTCTAACGCGCTCAGATTCTCCCATTTCGACGTAAACTCGTCTGAGCGAGCCGCAACTGTAGTACTCGCATGTACACTATCCGTGCCAAAGTATGACGATGTTCTTCCATAACGCGATGAATTGAGAAGAAGTGGCGACTCCTCACTTGATTCATGTCGAGTGTTGCCATTTTGCGGAGCATCATATCCGAGTTCGGCGTCCTGCTGTTCACTAGCCAAGGGAGCAGGTGGTAGCTCGTAGAGAAGGAAGTCGATGGACTCCCTTTCCGAAAGGTGGGTCAGGAACTGCCAGGCCACGTATTCGCAAGCGTAGCCTCTAGCTTCATTGACTCCCGGTTCATCAGATGCCTCTTCTAACAGAGAAAAATGTGACTTCAGGGCCCTATGTTTCATCAGCGGGAAGCCCCTTCGTGTGCCCAGGTGTTTCCGACCGCCTTCCGACATGAGTGCGACAGGGTAGGACGTACAAGAGAGCCGACACAAGAGCTGGATGGTGCACACTGTCGGAAACATATACGATGAGGGGGGTCAGGACGCGACCGAGCGGGAGGGACCGTAGCTCCTCGAAGGTGTGAGGAAGCGTGATGGCGTCGGTGAAGTAGCTACGGGACAGTCAGCACAACAGTACAGGCCATGTTTCTGGTAAGAGACGCGTCGCATCAAGACCCGCATGCTCCTAGGCACGTACAAGGACAGCTTCCTAACGAGCTCCCCAAATTCATCGTCGTTGGAGATCTCGGGGATCTCGGGGTGGTCCACCGGCCACCGTGGCGTGGGTGGGAGGGAAGACATGCTCACAGTCAACCTCTCGTGCAAACGGATCCAATTGCCGCCATTGACTGAAGCAAGAGCGAGAGAAAGGCAGGAGAACAGAGCATCGTGGCGAACCAGGCATAGGCGTTGAAAATGTGGTTCTGCCGGCGCACGCCAGACCGTTATGTAATCGACTCGCCGATGACGCTAATTCGTGTGTTCCTTCCCAGTGTTTCAGTTCCAACGTCGCTTCTCAACCTCACGCGCCGTCTACGTAGGTATGCTCTACCTTTTCCTTACTTACATTTAAGTCGCCCTCGCGAGCCATGCCTCGACATGAGAATTTTAGCGGTGACCGCCTGCGATTGGCCTCATTTCTCCGTGTGGTGGAAAATATCCCTGAGCCGCCATCACGCTTCAGACGTCGCGCACAGGACTCGGATGGGCAACATAGTACCGAAGGGGGAAATATTGCAATTCAATCAATCCAGCAGCAAATATTTGCATCTCCTCTGATCTCCGCCATATCTGAAGCCACGGAAGGCCCGCAACATCTAGAAGTTGCGGAGCTCACAACAGGGTTGCCCCCAGACCTCAGTCCAAACTCACCGTTGCGCGTATCCAACGCTAATTCTGTGGTCGATGTGCTCCCGTTTATTTCATGCGATGAATATCAGCCATCCGACTCTCACAGTGTTGATCATAATCCCAGTGAGGACGGTGCCCGGCAGCAAGTCAATCCAAAACCTGACTCCCAGATGTCGCGGAAGAATAAAGTGGTATACAAATCCAAAGCCAAAAAGACAGGCCATCGACCCCACGGATTTCCAAGCACTCGGAGAAGGCAACTACCTATCAATGGGCTCGCACTAGTACGAACCTCGACAGTTGATGGTCTACCTGAACCGAGTGTAAGAATAGAATGCGTGATTTTCTTTTCTTTTCAGATACTAATGTTTACTCGTATCAGGGTAACGGCAGTAACATCGACAACCCTGCCACCAAAGCTGATCCCATCGAAGACAGCCAGTCTGGTTCCCACTATCCCACAGCCTTGACATTGGAACCCAAGTGTATCGGGACGTCTCGTCCGGCTAGCGCGTCAAATCGTGTGCCAATAATCAAATCCACGCGAAAGTCAAAAGGAGGAGCAAACCCGGTATCACCACCTTTTAGAGATATCCGGAAGCAAGAATGCCATACCGTGGACCAAAATATGCGAGGTCACTCTGCGCGATCCCGAATGCGTTTATTAAGCCCGGAAAAAGCTACAGATGGATTTGTTGGATCTGAGTCCTCTCTACCCTTGCGGCCTAAAAAGCAAATCGCCACCACTCGGTCGAAGAAAGGAACAGCGCCGAGGCATCATGAGCTGAACCTCGCCAAAGGCTATCTCCCAGCTCCGTCGGTTGTCTCACACCCTGCTTTCACTTTACAGCCCTCGGATGGCCCGATTTATTACAATGTATCATCTTGTCCTTCTGTGTTAGAGTTCGAATGCAGACTTCCGGTCGTTGCTAGCTCTCACCATGGACAGCAGGTAACGTCTCTAATCCGGGCCCTGAGAGAGGACCAATCAAGGACCCGTGTTCGCGAAGAGAGCGTAGGAGCTAGTATCATATTCAACGGCGCAGTGCGGAGCCCAACTAAATCCACAGCTCCGTCGCCAAGGCGAGAAACTGACACAGATGTCCTGAACCAGCTTTCAAGCGTCACAGCTCCCGTGAGAGAGGAAAGCTCCGAAGATGACGAAGAATCCGAATTTGACGGGCAACAAAGCGAACTTGGCGATTTCGTCCATAGCACAAATGATTGGCCCTCAGTTATCGGCTCCAATATCGGCTCAGATATCGACTTAGAGGATTATTACCACTCCAGCATCGACCGAAATCTTGCATACGGCTTGGCCATCTCCAAGTCGCCGCCTTTGGTCCATAACGCTGCCCAGGTCGATGACACAAGTTACTCCCAAAAGGCCACCCACAAATTTGCAGTGGCCAACGAACTAGATGATCTCTTGATGTCATGAGATACGGTGCTACGGGCTGACCATGAAATGTCAAAGAGTATTTCGATGTTGGTGGAAAGGGAGACCGATTAGAAGATTTTGGCGAGAGTTTAGGACAACATTGGGCACATTATAATTCACGTACTAAGCAGGATGCCCTCTTTAATACCTCACTCCCCCGTCAATATAGTCCTCATTACTGCAAGCGTAAAACTCGAATGTCCCTTTTCTATATTGATAATTACACTTTACATATCACCATCTTCTTTAAAGTCTCTACTGTAGGTGCTTCCAACGTCACCGTTCTTCTATGGCCCATCATTGAAACCAATCAAGTATATTCTGTGTCAGTTTTCCTCCCACCTCGCCAACTAAATTCTACTGTTTTCGTTGTTACCATCACACCTAACTATATGCGCCATGTAACCCTGGCTCGTTCCTCCTTTCCCTCTTTTTCAGAGCGTGTATTGTGTTTGTTGTGGCTGATCATGCCTTGATCAGAATCTCACTCTTCCATCCCTTGTTTTCAAAACGCCTCTCTAGCTCGTTGCCTCCTTGGCTTGATCTAATTTCATAGCTGCTGTATGAGCTTCCTTACCCACCAGGCATCATGTTTGCCGTCCATTCTGCCGGTCGTGCCTTATCATACGCGTCCTTATCTTTCTCCTTCGTCCCATTGCCGCCACGCCTTTGTATCCCTTATATGCTGTCTACCGTCCGCCTGTACAATCCTGGGACTGAAGCCTGGTTGTCGCTTGACCGTCCTGAGGCACGGAAGTGGCTGCTTGATCGCCGAGCTTAACAACCAGATCATGGTCCCCAACTTTCGCGACTAGGCGAGCGTGAGATCGTTTTAAGGGTAGACATTGGATCTAACTTCATCGGGAGTCTGCAAAGAGTGTCAGCCCATGAGTGTGAATTGCCATCTATGTCTGTTTAATATTGAGGATTAGGCAAAAGAAGGTTACGAGCGGTCCAGAGTATGGTGCGAGCGAAGCTAGTATACGGCAAAGAAATCTTCAGCTTACGGTCAACCGGTATAGTATTTTAAGAAAACGAAAAGGGGGGCTTTTCAAAGTTATATTGACGGCCTAAGCTGAGGGTTAGATCCATATCAGAATTGGGTGGACGCTTTCGACCATCCTAACTACACAATTTTGTGTAAAGATGACAGCTTTCGCCTTATGAGCCAAAACCTACATTTGTATCTACTCGGATGACATTAACTCCGGCCACGAGCTCGACACCGTAATTCGTCCTTGACAATTCTGACCCGACTCCGCGTGGCGTTCATCTCGCTCTCTCGCTCTCTCGCTCTATGCATGTCCGTGTATCGCGGCATCCCGAAGCGCCGACATTTTGTGTTCACTTTCAACCTAGCGCCACTTCGGCGTCTCACTCGGTCCTCGCCCTGTCGCCCTCCGTCGCCATTTCGGCGCCGTTTGCTGTTCGTACAATCTAGATCTTAGATCCAGGTAACAGATCCTGACTAGGCATCACACTCTTAGTGTGGGAAAACATCCATGTGGCCACGCTGCGGATTTTTAAATAAGGAGCCGCATGCCGCCCTAGAATCTTGGGACAACAACTTCCATATTAATTCGCCACACTTTTCAACTGCGCGTCATCGACCTCAGAGCTCAATATTATAATATTAAAGCGTAATCCTGGTGCTGGCAAGAAAAATAACACTGCGCAAGGCGCAATGTCTACCCCAAAGGTATGAATGTCGAAAACAACCTTAACATTCCAGTCTTAACTTTTCTCAGATGAATCAAGGACCGCCGTATCGACCAACAGTATGGGGGCTCGGAGGAACAGCCACAGCCAACATCGACATACCCATAACAGCCGTGTTTCTCGCACTCTTCATCATAGGGGCCATTACACACATGACCATATTCCAACTGAACAACAGACGTGGCCACAAATTTGTTTTCAATGCCGCTCTATTCGGTCCGTACATTCGCATCTCCAAACTGTTTGTAAACACGCGCTAATTAGCATTAAATAGGGTTTTGCATGTCACGCATAGTCACGACCACCTTGCGGATAGCAAGCATCTCGCTCCCAACCAACCTCCGCCTCGCTATGGCAGCACAAATCTTTGTTGCCGCCGCCATCTTCCTCATTTTCGTCATCAACCTATTATGGACACAGCGCATAGTGCGCTCCCTACACCCACACATCGGATGGCATCGCGGTCTCTCCAAAGCGCTGAGGGCGGTGTACGTTCTACTCGTATTGACAGTTGTGATTCTCATCACAGCCGTAGTACAGAGCTTCTACACCTTACGGCCCAGGACGAAGACTATCGATCGTGACCTACAACTATACGGAACGACCTTTTTCGCCATTGTATCCTTCCTCCCAATACCCGTCGTCCTCATCTCCCTCGTCGCACCTCGCAAAACAGCGCCCGACGAATTTGGCAAAGGTCGCCTTCGCACCAAAATCATCATCCTCCTCACCGGCGCTACATTGCTATGCCTCGGGGCCTCATATCGATGCGGCACATTATGGCTCAAGCCAGTTCCACGGACGCAACCTCTACCTCCCTACTTCCACCGCGCATGCTTCTACATCTTCAACTTCACAATCGAAATTATTGTCGTGTACATGTATGCCATCATGAGAGTAGATCTTAGGTTTCACGTTCCGAATGGCGCGAGGGGCACTTATGCAGTGCAACCGGAGCCGCAGCCACAGCCGCAGCCCCTGGCGGATTACGGAAGTGATGTGGAGATGGGCGGTGCCGCACAGGAGGAGGAGGTGAAGAAATCGGAGACTCCGACCTTGACTTCTACCACATAAGCTCCGAAGAAGGCGAAGAAAGATAGCGTGCGAGATAGCATGAGGAAAACGGTGTCAACACGGCAGCAGAAGAGCGAGTTGTAGAGGATCATCCTGAGGCCGAGAGGGCCTTGAGAGAAATGAGGAGAG
Source organism: Melanomma pulvis-pyrius CBS 109.77 (assembly GCA_010093585.1). Lineage (NCBI taxonomy): Eukaryota > Fungi > Ascomycota > Dothideomycetes > Pleosporales > Melanommataceae > Melanomma > Melanomma pulvis-pyrius. The sequence continues at coordinate 94,113 of MU001824.1, forward strand.
TGAAGAAAAACGACGCAGTAATTGGGTGTATCTGCATTTAGCGACGCCTTGGGTTGCATTTGTTGGTTGGATTTATTGGATTGCAATACAGCATTTACACATCGGTTTTTATAGCATAGCGAAGCGCTCGGCATCATTTCTCATTTGTGTTATTGTAGGTTTAACTCGATTTTATATCCTCCCTTGTCTTTTCAAGTCGGTTCAAGATGCGTGAGTAATTTTACATGTAAATAATGTATCCTCCATGTACGATTATTGTCAGATAGTTGCCGTTTATTTCATTATATTGTTTTCAACACCCAGAATTTTTAGTCTAAACGGAGGGGATTCCACGCCGTAGATTGCTGAGGCGGACGTAAAACATATCTCGGGCTGGAATCGCAAAATTGTACATTCCATACCTTCGCCATGCGCGCTAGGGATGAGGCCGGTCTGCATCAGACCACTTTCATCAGGGAGCCCGTGGAGCTGGTAGAGTCTAGACGTTTGCTTCGAGTCATGTTCCGTGAAACTTCTTAATCTGCACACTGAATCCGGAACTGGTAAAACCTAATTTCACTCAAATGTGAATCACAGCGTTCCGGCTACACATCATTTGTTCGACATCCGCATTTGCCTACCAACGGAAATTGAGAAATGAAAGACCAAAAGCCTCCAAACCAGTTCGCATGCGAATTAATGCAGCGAGATGGAACTTCTATATCCAACTACACAAGTCAAACAAGGGGAAGGGGTGCTGTCTTCCTACTGGCACTACGTTGTAAAGGAATGTTTTGCAAAACCTCATCATTTGCCCCGTTAGCATCCAAAAAGGTACTCAACTTATCACGCCTATGCATGGACATGTGTCATCATACCCACAAACGATATTATTATCCAACAACGAGATAGAAATCGCTACCAAGTATACAATCAACCGCTTCAGAGAGGAGAAAGTACAGCCGATTGAATACAAACACTCGCAATAAAAATATCCACAACCCTCAATCCTCATATGAAAACAAAGGGCAACAACGTCTTCCCCACCGTCCTAACCCAATACTTCCAATCCTTCTTCACACTTGGGCTATCCTCCTCGCCGACGTTATGCTTCTCCACAACCCTCAAAAACACCTCGTCGAATGTCGACGGCGACACGGAGTAAAACTCTAGTCCGAGCTTGTCTTTGTTTTCTTCGAGGAGGACGAAGAGTTTGCCTACTGTTGCCGCTTCTTCCTCCTCTTTCTTGCTCCCTGGGTCGATTTCTTCGATCTCACTGTCCTTAATTGTGGGTGTAGTTGAGGTTGGAACTGTTGTGGATATGGCAGGCAGTCGAGCAGGCACATTGAATCTCAACTGCCCATGATACGCATACCCCTCCGCCCTCGCACCCGGCAAATTCTCCTCAACCCACATCTGAATCCCTTTGATCTCATCCTCATTTGTATGCGGTGCCGATTTGCAAATAAGCTGGACATGAAACCCATATCCATGTTTCTCGCGCAGATGCGCTGTGGTCCCAATGTCCAGGATCCGTTTTGCAAGCACGCCAACTCGGTCCGCGAGATGGTCGGCTTCTTCCATGGAGTGGGTGGTGAGTAGGACACTGCGTCCGGGCACGAATTCGGCAAGCGTCTTCCACATTCGTCGTTTGGCTAGGGGATCCATACCGCTGCTTGGTTCGTCGAGTAGCACAAGTTCCGGATTGCCAATCAGTGCGATACCTAAGCTTAACTTTCTCTTGTTGCCTCCGGAAAGTCTCGACGCCATACTGTTGGCAAATCTGTCCAGCCCAACGGCTTTCACAATCTGTCGAGCATTGCGCTTCACGTCTGATACGCCACGGACCCCGGCGTAGAACTCGAGGTGCTCCAGCACAGTCATCTGATCCACGGCATCGAACTGAGGACACACTCCAAGGCGAGCTCGAGCAGTGCGGCGGTCATTGCGAACGTCGATGTTGCCGAGGTGGATTTCAGCGTCCGATAGAGAGGGCTGGATTTCGCCGCGTAGCATGCCAATTGTGGTTGACTTGCCTGCTCCATTAGGACCAACTATCGCAAACACCTCACCCTTCTTCACGCCAAACGTCACATCATCTACCGCAGTCATAGCTCCATACTGTCGAGACTTGAAAGACCGAGTGAGATGCTGCACACGGAGTCCATCAGTTGCATTGGCAACTCGTTCGATCTCCTCTGACACCTCTTTCTCGCGGGTTTCTTGGTCCTCGGCATCTTTTGTTGGCGTTATTTTTCTACTAAACCAGCCCGCGGCCCATTTATGGTCTACGATCATGAGAATGCCGAACATGACGAGGGATTGTCCAATAAGGTAGAGAATAGGGCCACCATAGAGACTGATTTCTCCGGGGTAGGTTGCGATTCGGGAAGGAGTACCGCGGCAGAGTGTGCCGAACATATTCATGGAAATAATAAGGGCTCGAACCAGGTTTCCGCTAGGTGTAATGAGGCTGAAGGTGTAGTTGAAGATGCTGATAGTTTGGTCCACTTTTGATGCCCTGATGAATACCATTAGCCACCTTTCATTCTACCTGCCGTGTTCTAGAACGAGGTAAACTCACTCCACATTTGACTGGATGTTCATCACTCCGGTAAAGTACATCAAGAGGAAAAATCTAGAATGTGTTAGCAAGTCTCCGTATTGAGTATTCCAACACATACGCTTGTGACCCAGCAGCGATAGCGAAGGCAGCTAACTGCGACTTAGCGAACAACGCAACCATGTATGACCATAGCAGTGATGCCATGCCGTAGAGGAATAGTACGACGAATAGGTATCCGATGTTCCACCAGTTATCCGGAGTAGACGCAGCTAATATAATAGTCATGATAACGCTAGTAACGAAAATGTTGAGCCAGTCAAAGGTAAGATAGGCAAGCCTATTGTAAAAGATTAGCATGTTCATCTTTTTGCTTCAAATTTCCTTTAACAGCCGTTCAATATAACCAATTCAACACATCACAATGGAAGAATGAAGACAATAGTATTGACATACCAGAGCGGGAAAGGCTACATATTAGTTAGCAAAAAAAACAAAGCACCATGACACGGTTAACTCACCCTTGCACCATTTGAGTACTGCAGTGCTCGAATGTTAAGCAACCGTTCCCTTGTAGGGTAAAGCGCAAAGAACGCTGGGTAGCAAGACATGATAAGACCGAAGTAAAATATGAACTGAAACTGGTTCGTTGCGTCGCTCGGCCAGGGATAGTTGAAAGACCTGCTTCTTGTCAGCAAAATTTACCCAATAAGACTCCGACCGTTCTTCACAGTTCAGCTTACCGGAAAGTAGTCGATATTGTCGTGTTCGTAAGCAGCATATCCATAGCATTCTGCATGAAGATTGCCGAGTACAGCCCCAGAAATCCAAGATCAGAGTAGAAACTGAACACTGGCTCATCGCCAAGGAAGAATCCACCTGGAGTGACCTTGCTGAAGTTCGCTTTGATAAAAGATTGGTACTCCTCGAACGTGTCCACAACCTGTATATAGTCTCGCAACGCAGCCACTGACGCATTTGCATCGCCAAATTGTTTGGGCAACATAGCTTGGAAGTTAGTCAAGTTGACATTGAGGAGGGCACTGGCAGGTCCGACGACTAGGAGAGGCTTGTAGTCGCTCTTGGTCGAGAGCGTCTCAAGATCCGTTTCATCGACTTGTTGGTTCGGAGAGCACCCGGCGTATTTCCTGTCTTTTAGGAGAATCGAAATCAAAGCGGTGGCGATGATCGGAATGAGGAATGCAGAGACGTATGGAAGATAGTTTCGCTTGAGTACAGTCAGACGCTTCTTGAACAAGATAAATGACTGTTGAAGAAACCCGACAGCCGTTCCGGTCATAAGTATATCGTCGACCGTTTCATTGGCAGTCCCTCTAGCCTGTTTGTCTTGGCTGTTAGACAAAATGGGACTCGCTTCACGCTCTTCGGAAGACTTCGATTCTTCTTTGGTAATCATGTCCTCGGGGTCCTCAGCGAGTTTCATGAAAACTTCCTCAACCGTTGGGCCCGTGACCTGATATTCAGTGATGCGGCGGCTTTCCAGCTCCTTAAGGATTATCATAGAACGGTGACTGTCCTTGACGGTGTATACTGTTTGATCGAACATACTCTCCTTATGTTCGCCTAAAAACAATTCTTCGACGTCCGGGAGCGCAGAATATCCGGTTCCATGGAGGAAGTGAAATCGATAGCCTCCCCCAAGCTTAGTTTTAAGCTGAGATACTGAACCTTCAGTCTTCAAGCTCCCCTTGGACATTATAACCATATGATCAGCTAAAAACTCTGCTTCATCAAGGAAGTGTGTTGTCAACACTATGGTTCGCGAACCCCTTGCAGCGAGCATGATATCCCATATCTTTCTTCGAGAGAGTGGATCCAGACCACCAGACACCTCGTCGACGCAGCAAACCTGACTTCCTCCAGTCAGCATCATAATGAGCTGAAGCTTGCGTTTCTGGCCTCCAGATAGGACATCCGAAAAGGCCTGGATCTTGTGGGTGAGCCCGCAATCGTAGATGAGTTGGCTAAGTTCGCCATCGGCGGTAGGACTGATCGTGCTCGACTTAATGCGATTGAAGATTTTGGCATGCTGTGCGACAGTCAGGTATTCCCAAAGTACGTTCTGCGTCTAAAGTCAGCATGTTCGTGTTGAATGTTGCAGTCGGGAACTCACCTTTTGTGGGCAAATGCCTATGCCTCCTGAGCCGTTCACTGTGATAGAACCGGAAGTAATATCCCCTAGGCCCGCAATAGCGTTCTAAAGTGAATGTTAATGATGGAGCAATACATTAAAAAGAGTCAAGTAACTTACCAACGTCGTGGACTTTCCACATCCATTGGCACCAACTAGCACCATGATCTGCCCCTTCATTGGCGCAACAGATACGGCATTGACAGCCTGAACAACAGTCTTCTTGATACCGAAAAACGGTGCAACCTTCCGAAAGAACCAATTAGGAGAGTAGTGTTTCGTGAAGTTAGTTAGAACTACAGGCTGTGCACTGTCACTATACACGATGGTCCTTCCTCGAGAGCTCGAGTGGTATAATGAGTGCTCTACAAGGGCCGCGATGATTGGATAGACGAATATCTGAATGACCATGAAAATCCAGAATACTAATCCCGGTAGCCTCCACGTGGCATCGGGTGCCGCTTCAATGAGATTCGGCGAGATCTGCTTGTGCTCGTAGCGTGCCAGCCAGATCATGTGAAACACAAAGGTCATTGGGGTGAATAGTAGGCCAAGGACCGCGACCGCGCCCGTTGACAGTGTCTTTGCGGATATCTGGGCGGCAACCCCCAAGAGCAGTGCTACGACCACCACAGTAATGCCACTAAGTTGAGCTCGCTTAAAGAACGAGGCACCGAGGATGGAGAAGCTGTTGAGCGACAGGCCGGTCAATATAAAAAAGATAATCAAGATGGCGGGGTTTGTCTTAGGAAAGAGCCCAATTTTCGCAAGAATGGACATGATGATCCATGAGGGGAAGTATACCTAGAATGTCTTCGTTAGCTAATGAAGGGAGGCCAGCCGCAAGAAATACAAACTTACCAGTGTAAATGCAACCCAATGACCTGACAAGCGTGCAACCTGAGGCTCCCAACGCGCGACGTTTGGCATCATCGATTCCAAAAGGGCCGCCATCCCCTTTTCCCTTTCACTTGCCATGACGCCCACAAGCTGATAGCATAGTCCAATGAAGCCGATGTACCAGACGACCCCGATGTATTTGGCGTTTGCATTTTGGATTGAAGTGACAAGAGTGTCATCCCACTCTTTCTGCGTCTTCGAGGTGTACGGGTACTCCTTGATGTTCGACGGGAGTGCCCTGGAACCGGCTCCAGAGCCCACATCAGCAATCGCTGAGTCGATGGCATGCTGAAGGGGAATAGGAAAGACTTCGGCGTCGTTCTTGTTGTTCTCGACATTTATCTTCAAGCCATGGGATCCGTCAACGCGAATGCTATAGTTCCAGATGCCGCCTTCGCTCGGAGAAGAGTAGAACTCTGCCGCTGCGAAGCACTTGGTAACGCCGGACAACGAGCTCTTGCAGAGAGTGAGAAGCTCGTCGGGGTTGTGCAGCACTTCTACGATCTGGTCATTGTTCCCCTTGGCTGCTGACGCGACCATTTCAATGACACTGTCGATATCGCCACCGGTTGGGCCATAGTTGCAGAGCGCGAGAGTTCTTCGTTTGCCGGATGCCTCGCCAATGGCTTGCGATAGAGGTCGTATGGTGCTTGGATTTCCGATTCCATACGTCTCTCTCGGCCAATATACTCGAATGATGAAGGCGATATAGATAATGAAGATGGTAGGAATGGTGAAGGCACGAATAATGGTAAACACACGTCGCTTAGAATTCAGAAGTAGGAGGAGATCTTTGAAAGAGAGCCAGCAGATTTGGCGAAACAACAGAGACAAGTTCATTGCGTAAGGTGGTCAGGGGACCAAATGAACAAATCAACACATTACAAGAAACGTACTGAGTGAGGAGTAAGGAGTGATGAGATGATAGATGGAATATAGCTCTATTCAATGTTGTTCAATCAGACGCGAATGCGAAGTACGATGAAGACTGAGGCTGTCACATCTTGATATGAATGGAGCCTAAGACTCTGCCTTTCAGCCACCTCGTATTCTCCAAGCTCTTGTCAGGCTGGGACTCGCCCAAATTGACCGGAATACAGTTCGGGATGGATCAACCCGTGGCTTGAATGATAGGATTGGTTGGCTTAAGCTAGACCTAGGGTTGGCCCTTGTTGGCTCTTCTATGATTTGGTCGCAATGTTTGCATCTGAGACGAGGAAAGAATCTCGCCCAGGACTGCTTTGGGGAAGAAAGACGGCCAAGACACTTGAGGGCCGTGCACGCTGCGTTGGGCTAGTCGGTTGACTTCCCGAATCAGCGACCTCCTGTATCATCACCTTCCTTCGTCTGATTGCCTTCTTTATGTTCACACCTGCATCGTTCTACGACTGCGCCTGCCGCGTCACCATTTAGTTGATACTCCGTCGTCATCCTTTCTGCCTCGTATCTAGAACATATTTTCTACACCAGACCTCATCTTTTCACTGACGAAGTTAGATGCGATAAGCCAAATTAGTTGTAGATTAGTTGTAGATGCGACCTTTTCAAGCCCCTATTTGAGTTAACATCAGAATATTGGGGCAAAGGGTCGATCAATGTATATAAATGGTCTCTGTATTTGCCAATCCCCCTTTTAAAATTCTCAAAGAGTGTAGGACGTCCTGTATCTACCTCTGTAGATTCACTAAGGTTCGAAGCACTGGGGTCTAGATTTGTATATATAAGAAATAAGATTGACTATCCTACTTTTCCTACTTGTTAACAGAAGGCACAAAAGTATTACTAGACAGACAGACGATCTAGGGAGAATGATAAAGGGATAGGGAGGGCTTTGCTAAGCACCGCTGTATCCGGATAGGAGGATGTATATGACTTAACAAATGCCATTTTTGCACATCTTAACGTATCTCATTCATGTGGCAAGTCCGTCATCGAGCCTCTCTGAGCAAGCCCGTCATCGAGCC